>VZTF01002191.1:3961755-4130295 GCA_013397755.1 Cnemophilus loriae
TTTTTCCTTTTCTAAGATTCAGCAAGTTTCCAGAGAGGACTACAGAATGTAACAGTGTTGGCTCTTCAGGGGAAATATTTCTCCTGTGAAACCTGTAACATACTGCTTCCACTTTCAAATTCCCTAGTAAACATCTGATTGTACCTAAATCATGATTATCCTTTTCTGTGGAAAGCACTGTAAAGGCTCAGGCAATTTGTGACATCCGCTGAGCGGCTTCTCCACGTATCAAAACTAGTTTTGAAGGATATGTTACCTTGCCCATGTAATACAACCCGCTACGTGCTTGCGTATTCAATCAAACCATCATGAATCTTAGTTGTACAGAGATGTTTCTGATGGCAAGCATGTTAATTATCTATCATTTCACTGTCTTTGCTAGTAAGTCTTCTCGGTGTGGGATATATGCAATTCAGGCAGAATGAACTGGAGATGCTTAAGCCCTGTGATTTTTCTTGTTTTCCTATGCATAGCACAAGCATGCAATGTTATAGAATTACGGAATCATTTAGGCTGGAAAAGACCTCTGAGATCCTTGAGTCCAGCTGTTAGCCCACCACTAAACCACGTCCCTAAGTACCACATCTACACATCTTTTAAATGCCTTAAGGGGCAAAGCATGTCACTTCCCTGGGCACCCTGCTCCAGTGCTTGGCAACACCTTCTGTGAAGAAATTTTTCCTAATATCCAATCTAAACCTCCCCTGGTGCAACTTGAGGCTGTTTCCTGTTGTTCTAGTGCTTTTTGCATGGGAGAAGAGACCGACTACGACCTCGCTCCAGCCTCCTTTCAGGCAGTTGTAGAGAGCAGTCGGGTCCTCCTCAGCCTCCTTTTCTCCAGGCTAAACAGTCCCAGCTCCCTCAGCCACTCCTCGTACGATTTGTGCTCTAGAGCCTTTGCCAGCCTAATTGCCCTTCTTTGGGACATGCTCCAGTACCTCAAAGTCTTTCTTGTAGTGAGGGGCCCAAAACTGAACACAGGGTTTGAGTTCAGCAGTGCTGAGTACAGGGGAATGATTGCTGCCCTGGTCCTGCTGGCCACACTATTTCTGATAAAAGCCGGTATGCCATTGGCTTTCCTGGCCACCTGGGCACATGCTGGCTCGTGTTCAGCCAGCTGTTGACCAAAACCCCCAGAGAGAGAGAGAGTCTATAAAGGCTTTTGAAAAACTGAAATACATATTTATGGTGAAGTCTGATTTTTGATTTAAAACCAATTTCTAAACCTATAATGCTTGCTTGAGCTTTATATATGCTTATAAGGAGAAGGAAAAGGCAGTTTGCACTTGTGAAGTCTTAGAAGAAGATATTAAAACCAACTTTGATAGTGTTACGAATTCTAAAACTTTGACTAAGGACACAGAATGATGTTAGCTGTGCCATGTCATTGCTTAGATGAACTAAAATAAACTGTCGTATTGTGTGACCTGTAAGTGGTATTAGATGTTTTGTTGTCTCCTTGCTATCCACTTGAGTTCTAGACCTTTATTAAAGATTGTTTACAGATGTTATTGAATGCCACTGGGTTTATTTGTAAAGCACTGACAGGATGGCATTAATGTCCCTAAACATAAAAGAAAGGAATGAGATAAATTTTAAAATCATGATCTAAATGCAAGAGGAAGTAAGATAGATGTAGAACAAACTTGTGCATTCTTCCTTGCCAAGAATCTTTCTATATGCCAGCACATTTGCCGTTACATTAACAGCTTCTATGAGAGTAAATTGGAAAGGAAAGCCATAAAAAGAGTAATTCAATGCACAAAATGCTTCTTAAGAGTCACATTAGGCACTGCCTTTCAACATGATCTTTGCCTTCATAATGTGTTTAGTGCTTTGATGTATGTTAGGGTTATCAGGATGCTAAATGGGGATGGAACATTTTTGGTCATGGGCATCATTGCTCTTGAAGAAACACTGTAGGTATGACTTAGGTATAGTGATGCAGCCAATGTTTGTGATTTCCTTGCATTTACAGCTCTTTTGTCTTCATGGCTTGTTCTTCTCCACCAATCTGCTCTCAATATGAATGTGGTAACTTCCCATGAGCTGTTTCAGTCCCCTGAAACCTTTTTAATCACAGGTTTTGAAAAGTATGTGTAAATCAGAAATAGACTTAGTATGCAGGAAAGGTCAGAAGCGCTGAAATCTGTTCCATCTTTTTAATAATCACTGAAAATTCATGCACCTTTAAAGAAGTACTTGTATTCATAGCCAGTATGTAATTTCGGATCAGCAATCTCTGTTTTGATCAGGCAAGTTGAAATTAAGAGTATATGCTGGATGCTGGCTGTTCGTGGCCTGAAAGAATTTGAGATTATCCATTTGACAATAGCTAGCATTAGACTGGTCAATTTGTAACACCATTCCTTGGTCAATATTAGTAAATACTGATTTTGGAACACATTTTTGTTAGGGAAGCTGGCTTTGAAAGTTTTTTTTAATTATTCCAAAATGATCCAGCTAAAAACTACATGAGATTAACAAATGGTCCATACTCTGTTTCACCTCAGATAAATTACTGACTATAACTAGAGTGATGCAATGATAGTTTTTCTTAAATATGAATTCTCTTACAATTATTTTTAGCAAAAAATATTAGACTGTATCTAAATGGAAAGATTTGGGGTTTTTGGAGGTTTTTTTGTCCATAACAGCTTCCTGGAAATTTAGCTTACTACTCAGTCATTGACTTCCTCCAAACCATGACAAATTAAGATACTTTTGTGTGACTCGGTGAAGACTCTTTTAGTCTGCCTGCTGCACAGCTGCTATGAAAATACTTGCTTAATCAAAAGATTTCTGTGCCCTTGGGTACAATATGTCATGAGTTGTGTTTCATTACTAATTCACGCAGTTTCTGGTGCCGGAACATCTGCTCCATATTTGGAGAGGTGTAGAAAAATTCGCTATCCAGTAATTGGATAATAAAGCTTCTGAGCTTGAGATAATTGCTTGTGCTAAACTCTAAATTTCTTTTGCTGCAGGCCAAATCCTCATTCAAATCCTTGACCCATCTTTCTGATGAGTTAGATCACTTTGATTTTTGGCAGTGCTATGTTGCATGTTAGTAACTCTTGCTTTTATTTTAATATTTTAATAATAGCTGATGGTTTGTGTTACCCTATTTATTGCTATTGTTTGTTACTAAAACATAAATCTAACTACACTTAGGTTCGTTAGAAATAGCCAGTACTCTCACACTCTCTGTGTGTAGAGTAGTTCTGTTCTTTAGCAATTTTTTGCCATGAATTTTAAACAGATAGATGCCAATTCTCCCAAATTATATTTATTGATCATTAAAATTTCAGAATATTTTCAGGTCAGAGAATATAACATTAGATTTTTTTTTTTTTTGCAAGCTGCATGAGTCAAAATAATTTTATTGGTCTTAAGGCAGTGAAATGCTTTTGAAATAACAAATTATTTAGAATCAGTAATAAAATTAGTGGTAATTAATGGACTTCCTAGATATTTGCAGAAATACCAAACAGCCTTATTGTTACTGAAGAATATTATAAAACCCCGTAGAGCAAATTCAGTTCAACAGATTGATCTTGGAGGAGGATTTGTTAATTTTTCACTAAACGGTCTGCACTAGCAGTGAATATTGTGGTAATATAAAGTTTGCAGTATCAAAGTTTGTTTTAAATAGATTTCAATGTTGTTTCCTGCAGGGCTTCTGGAAAGGCTTCTGAGAAAAGGAGAAAGCGAGAGCAGAGAAATCCTACGGGGAAGAATAAGTGTTCATTAGAAAAAAGTAGACTTGGTTAGAAAAGGACTCCTTGTTGTAGTCCACAGCAATATTATAAAAATTACTTAGTTCACTGGAATATTGAATTGTTCTGAGCATTTTTGTGTCCATTTCTTCCTAGGGGTATCTAACTGATGTTTCTGATTTCATCAAGATTGTCCATCCTTATATACTGCAAGACTATCTTTTGCCGATGGTAACTCACTGACCCTCCCACTGATTTCCCTGCTTTATCTACCAAGGCTGATAATTATTTTAGTAACAGATGCTACCTTAATAATACTTAGTCAGTAAGGCATCCTCCCTCATTGGTTTTCTTCCCTGGGGGCAACTGTTCTAAAAACTGTCTCTGTTCTCACCTGGGGTTTAAGGGTATGAAAATTCATTCAGATCACAGTTGTCTTTCCTGCTGTCTTCGTTGATTAAAAGTATGATGAGCTGACCTGAAGTTTACAGGAGCAGTTGGCAAAAATGGCTGGCAGTCTACTTTGAAGCCAGCTTGTTATCCCACTTGCAAGAGGCAAGCAGGAAAATGGAGAGAGAGTTTTAATTACATGTACACTTCAATATCATGTTCTAAGTATTAGTAAGTGTCGTTGCTTACCTTATTGTAAGGAAAATGCTGCCAGAACTGCTCACTTCTGTCTTTTTTCATCTCTCAGTGGGAGGCTTTCAAACCAAGCCCAGGAGCTCTGGCACGCAGAGGGTATCCCCCGTGGATGGTTATTACTGTCACAGCAACCAGGGAACTTAGCTATGGACTACATTAGTCTTTGCCTCAAGAAATTTATGCAGAAGTGATGAAGTTACCTTAGAGAAGCTCATTGTTAATTAAAATCTCAAAGGATAGGGAAAAGTTTAGGCTTCTCAAGGTCTGCAGAGTCACTTCTTGAGTAAACCAAATGGGCTGTCCTTCAGCCATCGTTCAGGGTCACGCATTCTGCTCAGCTAAACCTTGCAGAGACCCACGCTACCCAACATGGCTAATTGCAGTGGCTTATGACAGGGACATTGGCTGATATGATTTTATTAGTTAGTATGTTTATATTTGAATGGAAAAAAAAAAATTTGAAAATGCAGAACTTCAACCTCCGATTCTCTGGTGTGTAGCAGATCTCCTGAAGTATAAGTGTCAATAGCGGCAGTATTGATTCTGGAGTGAGATAACAGTTGTAATGAAGTGTAGTAGATCCCAAAAATAATGCACTGGACAGCAGCCAAGAAGCTGTTCTGACTCTCTCTGAAATGACAAATTCCTAGACAATTTTGGTCGTACCAGATCATTGCAGGGGGGTTGGACTAGAAGACCTTTAAAGGTCCCTTCCAACCCAAACTCTTCTGAGATTCTAAGAAGAAAGTGTTGGAAGATGAATAGGAATATTATCATTGTCGATCTGTAGTCTGCATGTCTGAGACTGATTAATTTTTCTATAGTAATTTTAGTATTTTGATAGCATTTCCTAGGAGTCCCTTAGGGTGAGAAAAATGGGCACTTGTGAAAAAATATCTAAAAGTCTACTTCAGGGCAAAACATTAAACCTATCCCTACTAAGAAGGGGCTCACTGCTGGAAACTGTTCTTTTAATAAGCAATGCAATTAATAATAATAAACTTGATTAAAAAGTGTGGGCCATCCTTGGAAATGGAAGGAACCCATGGTAACAGTTGAGTACATATATTTTAGATGTCTAAAGTTAGTGAAACCTCTACAAAACTAATAATGAAAGAAAATTATATTCTATATTGCCATTTGCTAAGACAGCCTTAACTCAAGGGGGAAGTAGGAAGTTAAGTAGGAAGCTGCAGAGATCCACCTTGCCTATTTTGCCTCAGACTTCTTTTTAAATTTTATTTTTGTGATACCAGCATAAACTCTTTTACTTGACAGCATTCAGAAAAAAAAAAAAATTCTGTTATTGGAAGTAATGAGTGACAGAAGAATTGCATGTCAGACCCCAGCTGGCCATGGCAGTTGAGTCGTACTTGGGTTTAGCTGACCTGGGCTTCCTGTAAATAAAGGCGTGAAAAGGCTTCATCCAGTGGGGTTGAAAGAACAAAACTGCTTCCTCCAGGCTTGACATGGAGCTTGTGTGAGTGCCTGTTCCATACGAACAAGTTTGGCTCCCTACGTTGGGATTTGTAAGACCTGGAAATAGCTTCTCTGGAAACATATATATTATTTTTTTTTTTTTTTGCTTATTTTTATAGTTCTGAAGAGCATGAACTTGAGGCTGCTTGATTAGCTCTTTATAATAATGAAAATGAATTATTGTGAGCAAAATTAACTTGTGTCTGTATGATTTTGCCATTGCAGAGAACCTTCATATTCCTGATTTTCTTTGACTACAGTTCTCAGTCTTGCTGTAATCTACCTTTACCCTGCTGTTATAATGTCTTTCTCAGGTTGAGCTCTCTCACATATTTGCCTTTTTATGCACAACTTTATCAGTGTCTCTGATTCTTTTAAAGGTCTCTAAAGGTATGGCTGTGTTGTCCTAATATCTTTTCCCAGGCAAAATATCTTTAGATTTTAAATCTCTTTAGGCATTAAGCTTGTACATCCTCAGAAAACTCTCTTGGGTTATTTTTGCCCACAAAGTGCCCATGAAAGAAATATTTTTTCCTGTTACAATGGAATATCTAATAATGCATTATTTATATTTCTAGCAGTGCAAACCAGAAACCACGAATTGCATTCTTTTAAAAAAATAATGCATTAGTCTTCTCCCCAGAGGTGTCCCTCCTGATAGGTGGTGAAAAATGTTTCACTTTTATTATTTGATCTGCCTCTCTACAGCTCTGCTTAAGGGAAAGGATCTATGTTGTCCTTCTATCAGTGTACTTCGTGTATGTTGTTTTATGAAATCTAGAGAAATTAACAGAACTCCCCTAGGACCTTCTTAGCAGGAAGCTATTCTATGGGAATAAAGGGAACAACACTTGGAAGTAATGCTCTGTGTAAGATCCATTTAAGGATCAGTTTGTGGCTCTGCAGATGACTTGATCAAGTAACTTCCTGTTTTAGGTATTAAAGCAGAGTTCAAGAAGTAATTTGAAAGTCGAGCATACTAGGGTGACAAAGGTGCACGTTTCTAGTTTAAACCAGTGAATGAAGGAAAAAACTATCACTTGATGATGTGATACAGGTGTTTTTCCTTCAGCGTTAAATAGGAAATGATAATATATGGAGAGCCATAAATGTGAAAAAAAGAAAAAGTTAGCATTTAATCTGATAGCTGAAAGAGAAAAGGATTAAATAAATGGTAGAAAATGTATCTCTAATGATCAGAAACCAGACTTGGATCTGGATTTTATCATTTTAAGAGGTAAAAGCAAAGCTGCTGGAGGAAACATTGATGCACTAACCAAGACTAGGGCCGACTATGCAATTCCTTAAACAAATGGTTTAGTTGTCCAAAGATATTATTTCAGGTTCAGTAAATACGTTTATGAATTTGTGTCGAATTCAGCATATACCTCTGGCTGGAAAACAGTGAACTGTTCTGTCTTGTGATTTTAAATATGGCTTTTGAAGCCATAACAGTGGAATATATAATCAGGAAAAGAAAGCTTTCCCCCACCCTCTACATTTAGTTACCTGAATAGGAAAAAAAAAAAAAAAAGTTTGAATGTTTTGTTTTTGAATCAGATGAGGTATTTAATATAACCTGAAACCATTTTATATTAACTCATAATTTCATCCAAAAAAATTGCCTACTGTACACTGAGTTAAAGCAAGGTGTTTTTCTCCTGGTTTTTCAGCTCACTTAGCAGTGATAGGGAACTTTGAAGAGAAGATTTTTGCTATAAGACTGAAAAGTATGTCTTACAGAGAAAATACTTAATATTTGAATTATTCAATATTCCTTGTTTGGGACGATTGTGACAGAAGTTAACGCTCAAGCTGGTGACTAATTTTCAGTCCTAAATTAGAAAAGTAATCCCAACATTGTCCAGAGGCTCATGAGAGCAAAAAGGTTATTCCCATCTCTCTGAAAACGTTTATTACCTTCCCAGATCTGGACCTTAAATTCTTATTCTTTCCCTGGAACAATGCTAGAATGCATTGGAGTTTGATATATCCCATGTCCAAGTGAAGCAGTGCTTGTGTTTGTTTTTTGTGTAAATGCATACATATGCTTTTTCTTCTGTCTACCACATAATGAGCACATTTCACTGTAAGTCTTTTCTAAGGAGTTTTCAAATACTGGTTTTCTAGCAAACAGATTGTTACCAAGTGGAAACAGATTCAGAGTAAATTAAAACAGTAAATTTAATTTCTGTTTGAGGTCTTAAGCATAAATTTCAGATGTGTTATTAAAAATTAAGGTTATCAATTATGGTTATCAAATAATTAAGATAAATAATAATTAATAATTAATAAAATAATTTAAGGCCATTAAAAATTAAGATCCAAGAATAGAAAAATGTATTACTAGATATCAGCCAGTGAAACTGCACAAGATCATGAACTAGATATCTCCACCTTACTCCAGAGTCTCCACAGCGTTTTTCTGCACAGGACTTTGTCTTTCAGGAGTAGTTTTATGTCATGTAGTGCAGAGTTGGGTATAGGCAGACAAGTCAGACTTTGAATGGTCCAAACAGTTTTCAACTGAATTCTAACCAGAAAAATGCTTATTTTGCTCAGTCTTTAGGCTGAATTTGAGAGACATTAGGAAGAATAAAAACAAACACTCTTAGCTTCTGTATAATGATAGAAGGAGCTTTATGTGTAAAAATGAATGACCAGGATGTAAGCGTTAGAATATAAACTTAATTGATATCTGCATTATATTCATATATTGGAAAATGAATATATGAATTCAATTTCATATATTTGATATACTAATATATATTCATATAAAGGAACATATGAATTCATATTCACATGCACATAGGAATGTATGTATTTCACAGGGTTGAATCCTAGGGCCAGTTCTGTTTAATACATTTATCAACAGTCTGGATGAAAGAGTTAAAAACACCATTAGCAATTTGCTGATGACACTGGATCATGATGTTCTGTTTACTCTGTCGAGGGACAAAATGCCTTGCTGAATATGGTTAGACTGGAGCCCTGGACAGTGATTAATAGGATGAAATTTGTTATGTCCAAATGCTAGATTATATACCTGGGACAAAGTTACATGGGGTGAGAAATTGTGAGATGGGTGGCTGGAGAGCAGCCCTGCAGAGAAGGATCTGGGGGTGCTGGTCAGCAGTGAGCCCTGTCAACCCAGAGGGCAAACCCCATCCTGGGATGCATCAGACACAGCACCGCCAGCCAGTCAGAGGTGACCATCCCACTGTGTTCAGCGTTGGTGTGGCTTCACCACAGAAAGAAAGAAGGTCCTCAAGAAGGTCCACAAGAAAGTTGTGAAGGTCCTTGAATACATCTAGAGGAGGGCAACAAAGCTGGTAAAAGGCCTGGAAGGAGTGTCCTATGAGGAGCAGCTGAGGACTTTGGTGTTGCCTTGTCTGGAGGGTCAGAGGCTGAGGCGTGACCTGATTGGTCTCTACAGATTCCTGTAGAGGAAAAGGTGCTGATTCCTCCTTCTTGGGATTCAGGGAGAGGACCTGTCGGAATGGTACAAAGCTGTGCTAGGGGAGGTTCAGAAGGGACATGAGGAAGGATTCCTTTACTAACAGAGTTGTCAAACACTGGAAAAGTCTTTCTGGAGAGGTAGTCCATGCCCCAAGCTGGTACAGTCCTGTCAAATTCTATTTGTGCTGTTTTTCATGCCTTTATTTATTTATTTATTTATTTTAAATTAAATGGTAAGTCCAGAAGCACAGTGTTCCACAGCCGATATCTCTACAAGTTAGACCTTCAGGACCGAAATGAGTGGTTGTCAGGATTTTAGTTTCTTGGCTGAGTGATGTGTTAGATTTCAAGTTCTATGTCACTTTATTGAATTTCCCAGCAGAGAAATAAACCAGCAAGGTTTTTACAGCATTTGCAATGATTGAGCTTGAGTGGCTTTCAGCAGAAGAAAATACCAAGCTGGTTGTAGAAGTATTAGGATAACCTGAAGTATTTTGATTGGACTGTTTGTAGTACAGTACCATTGGGTTCTCAACAATCTACTCTACAATGAAGAAAACACGTTGGATTTTCCTTGGATGTAGTTGGATCAACTAAATAAATGTTTTCTCAGTACACAAACTTTAACCATTCTATATATATTGTGAAATTACACAACCCCCTTTTTTTTTCACTGTGGATTTTATATAAGACTATATGAAAGATGCATATAGTATAATGAGAATATGTTCCTCCAAGTCTAGAGCCCTGAGGAAGATGACTGCTCTGAAGTACTCTGCTTGATGATGGAATTCAAAGCTTTTTGTGATCATGAGAATCCATTGGTTTGTTTTATAAAACACTCGAAGGTTCATATCTTTGGAAAGATGAATCATGCCAGCAGTGTGAATAAATAAATCTTCATTTTGTCAGCTCTTTGGAAATATGGTTGCTATAGTGCATTGATTTTATTTCAGTCCTTCTTGAGTATTGAATATAATGTCTTTGGAAGTATAATCTATGTATTGCTTTTGCACTACAGTTTGTGCCATCTTCATCATGCAATTTACCAGTGATTGAAAAATGATTCAAAGTTGAGTCACAGACATGCACATATATAATTACTTGTAATTCTCTTTCTTAACAAGTTTTTGTTAATCATTCTACTTAAAAAGGAATTGGAATAAAAATTCCTATTGTCCTTCTCTTCCAAGCTAGGAGCCAATGAAAAATACTGACAAAATTGTATGCAAGTTATTTTTCAAAGAATCTAACACAAATCCTCTGAGCCGCTTAAAAATCAGTAAGTTTTTTTGTTGCATCATGAGAAAAAGCTAACTAAAATAAAAGTGTGCGATTCTCTCATGGCTCCACATTGAGGAAGGATAAAATGTGATATACAATGGTGTTCTGTTTTTCTTCTGTTGTATCATTGATCACACTTCCAATCAAGGCAGAACAACTTGCACTTAAACCTGAAAGTTAAGAAATTGAGAGCAACCTGCCTTATATCTTTTGACAGACAGAGAGGAGATGGTCTCTCATTCTTCCAGCAGCACTGTGAATTTATTCCTCTATTTCCTTTACTCTTAGTACAGGTGTCTACTATGAAATGTTACATTTCAGGTCAAATAAGTAATCTGATCTGAAACACTTCTTTTTTTACTGAAATAAAAGTTGGAAGGACTTTTAGATTGATGTGAACTGAAGCTTTCTTATTTTTGTCAGAAAACTTAAAAAGCCCCATCTATTCTGGTCAAATCTTTATATTCCAACAAACACAATTAGGGGTGGGTTTTTTACTTATTTAGATAAGTTCTTGGACTAAGATAGTATTATGATAGTGCTGAATAAATATATAGCAGTCCACTTGATTCTAAATGGCCAGTCCTTCCTCTCTTGTTCTGGTATTTTCTTCTTACTGGAGCACCATATCCATTTGGAGGGTTATTGAATGAGTCTTCTCCCTCATCTTTCACTTTTTGATTTTCTTTTCTCTTGTTATTAGTGTTGTGCTTGACTTTCTCCTTTTTTTATGCCACAGATTTCTGTCATAAGGTGGAAAAGAAAACCAAGAAGGCTTTGATTGGAGAAATCACTCTAGGCTATCCAGCCATGATATTTCTTGGTCTGAGTTCAGTTGCATTGATGTAAAATTATAATTAATGTTTCTGAAATGTTTGCTCCAAATAGATTTTACAAATAAAAGGGATACAATTAATTATTTTTTTGTTGTTTCACCACCCCCCCCCCGCCCCCCCAAGGCAAAGACTTGCTTGTTTCTAAAGTAGAAATACTGATGTGTTCTAGATAACTTTCCTGTATAGGACTTTTGAAGATACTCTTTATAAAATTCCTACTAATGCATCACTTATTATAACTTCTTGGGTGAGAACAGGAGGAAGTTGACAATGCTGGAAATCTTGTGAGCTTGCAAGTCCATTTGCCAGAGGTATTCTTTTATTTTCGGTGTAATAAAGTGTAGCTGAACAGTGGGATTAAAATTCTAAAAGCAAATTAAAAAAAAAATCACCAAGGTGGTTATAATAAAAATAACTGTGATAATTTAAATGCATGTTAATGAATTTGAAAGACACACGTAGGTATGAGTCTGTGTCTTTCTCTGACAACACTGTCAGTGATCAACTGATACAGTTTCTACAGAAAATATATTCAAAGTACAAAGAAACAGACAGAAATACAAAGTTCAACTTGTCATCTAAATGCACTTTTGAAAAATAGTTCTTTAGGTTCTAATGTTTTATTTATTATCAAAATCATTGTCTTTGTTGACAAGGTACTTCTTAACAACTAAAAAATTAAAAAAAAGAGAGAAAGAGGCAGCAGGTAAGAATGGTGTAGTCTGTACAGGCTAATAGTTTCGTGCAGCAGGGTCTCTCACACCAGGCTTCATTATCACTACTTGATCATACAGTGCTTGTTGTAGTCTGCCAGGTGCTCTTGCAATGTTTGTGTCAGGATGAATGCCTGAATATTAAAAGCATTTTCCTCTCTCATCTCTCAGACACAAAACGTTTTAAACTATTTTTTTTTTTTTTGTGAGAGAGATACTCTGTGTATATATGAAGTACATTTCTATATTTAATGTGTATGTATCTACATACTTACATAAATATATGTACAAATGAGAGCCATACCCTATTTAGGTATAGCTAGGAGCTAGGAAAGTCTTACCCAGTTTTTATGTGTTTTTAGAAATAGAAACCCATGGAATTATTTTGATATTCCCCTAATGATTTTGTCTTATGTTGATTAAGATAGTTTTTTGTCTCTTTTCTGTGGACTGTTGGAAAATCTTGTTTTAAAACTCAGTGTTTCTTTCCTGAATGCATTTTTCACACCAATTAGTCAAGTGAATGTTGTTGTCAGAAAATATTTTAATTTATTCCAGTGAAATTGAGGAAAGAGGCAAAAAATTTGTGCTCTCTGTATATGAACTGGAGCTGAGACCTATGCCTGCATGCCAGCTGGAGGTTCTGATCTTGTTTTTATCCTCTTGAAAATCAAAGACCATTTATTTGCCTCAAAGTTTAAAAAAAATTGACCTCATAGGACTGCTTTCCTTGTGGGACTTAATCTGTGGGCCATTGCTGAACCACAGGAAAACAATGAAAAAACAGTCCTCAGGCCACTGAAGACAGAGTAGATCTCCTTCTGGCATGCTGAAATCTGAATTTTACAAGAGAAGTGAGGGCAGAAAGAGGCTAAATCAAGTCCAAAATATTTCAAACATTAAATCATGGACTAGTATCCCAGATGATTTCCCTTTGCTGAGTGTCCTTTTTCTTTCTTGTCTGTGTTTTGAGACCATCATTTCATAATGATTCAGGACACAAAGAAATGCCAAAGCTTAGTCATAACTTTTCTTGATTTCTTGCTTTCTGGATGGCTGAGAAGTGTAACTTATACTCATGAAAGAAAGTGTGGAAACATTTCTTTCATCAATCAGATTTTATTTTCCTACACTGGGGGAAGGTGTCTGGGGTTTTGTTTTTTTTTTTGTGTAAGGGAGTTCCCCTTCTCTTCCTGCTCCTTTGGCGCTGGAGAAGTAGCCAGCTGCTTTTAGCTACTTGGTGTTGGACACTGTGCTAACCTCAGTTTTGGATGGGGAGATTGTTCCTGCATAGACAGATCAGCTTCTGCACTTGGATTTGTTCCTCACCTTTTCTCTGCGGCCCAGGGACCTGGTGGACAGATTATGTTCCTCTGCCAATTTTCTTCCATTTTTAGAGCTCCTTTCAAGGCCTTGTTCAGTTGGCTGTTTAATACCCTGGTAAGTCAGAACCAAAAGGTGGCAGGTGACATTTCCTGGAGTATATCAGAAAGAATCTTGTATTGTAAGTAGATAACTCTTCTATCCTTTGGCCATTAGTCAGGGAAAGCACTGTGCTCACAGGTGTGGAACTGGTATTTGTCTAACTCTGTGTTAACCCCAGATTAACCTTGTTGGACTCAATAATTTAGAGCACTTTTCCTACATAAGCAATGTTATGTGGTTCTATAATTATTAGCATTGTGTTAGCACATGGAATAGAGAGAGGTGGATGTTGATGGCAACCTGTGGTGTAGTGTAGTATGCCAAGTACACTGCCAAGTACATTTTGGGTTGCAGAAGCATGAGCTGTGTGGGGTGAAATGCTGTCAGACAGCTTCCATTTCAGTCATTGATGAAGGGGTGCTTTCCTGTGTGCAAGTCCAACAAATCACATGAAGATCTGATGCGTGGTGCTGAGGTAGAGGCTTAATGCACTGCTGCATTGGCAGAATGAAGACAATCCATATGGATCTTAATAATGGTTATTCTTTTGTCTGAAGCTCTGTCTTATTTTCTGTGTTTCTGATCTCCCTATGCATCTCCCTGATACAAAAAAAATCCTTTAGTGCTCGTTTTCCTTTGGTGACTACTGCATTAAAGACCTTGTCCGAGCTCGTGCTGATTGACAGATTCAGTGTGTATGTACCTTCTGCTGTGAAGGTGTTTTACTGATGCCTCGTTTGAAGAAGTTTGGGCTTTCAAGTTGAAGAACATTTCCACTATGTGGTGTCACTAGACCGTGTGACAATAAGACAAAAATGAGGACTCGAATAGTAACTGCAATACCTGTGTTTTTCTTTTTCTTCCTGTAATATTGTTTCATCCTTCACAAAGTTTAGCCATCATAAAGTAACTGTCTTTTCCAAATCGTTTTCCCACTGTGATGTTCTGTCTTGTTGGATGTTTTTTGCTTACATGAGCTTGTTTTATAAGGATGGATAGACAAAATGGAATCTATCATAAATTATAGCAGTTACCCATGAGAATAAATCAAAACTTGAAAAATATTCAGTGTGCTCCTGGGAACAATTAGGATGTGATTCACTGTTGAAACCTGTGGAAAACAAAGTATCATGACTGCACTGGTGACTAAATCTTTTTTAGTACAAGTTTGAAACAGAAATATTCTGTTTAACATTTCTATCCCCTTTTACCTTTTATAAAGGGACAAATACTTTCCTCTTAAAAAGAAAGACAAACAAAACACCAAACTCTGACTCACTGGAAATAGATGTCATCTGTTAAAACCCAAGTTATTCATCTGTTGATGACTACCTTGTTTGTATTGTGTCCAGGGAACACATTTTTTAGCTTGCTCTCATTCCTCCTGTGTTTGGCTGTTACTCCCACTTAGACTAGAAAGTCTTATAGTCTTAAAGTCTTAATACGTTTTCTAACCCCTAAAGACAAAAGGTCAGATCTGGGCTGGTACTTATCAATCTGCCTCTCTTGGAATCAGTGGAATTAAACCAGTTTGCAATTATGCAGAATTTGGCATAAAGGATATGACAAACGCAGTGCTGAGGTTGTAAAATGAAGCATTCTCAGGACTAGGATATGACTGAACGGAAAGGCTTTGATGCTACTGGAATGATATTGGAATTATTGCTCCAAAAGGGATGTACTGAAGTATGGTCCTGAATACGAAACCTTTTATCAAATTGTTAGGTTTATATATATATATATATATATGTATGTATGTATATAATTTTTTTTTTTTTTTTTTGAGTTAGACATGAAAATACCAATAGCTGCAGTTTGGAGTGGTGCATATGCATGTTCTTAGTGCTGGAGCAGGCATTCTCAGGAAACAAATGAAATGAGCTAGAATATAGTGATGTGCTGCTGACATATAAAAAACAGGATAAAAAACAGAGTAGGAAAAAGACATGAGATTTTTTCCTTCACACTATTAATTAAACATTCATACTGGTACTTTGGGATTTGTATTTTCACCATTGCGTCTGCCTCAGTCAGGGCTTGTACTGAATTATCCATAGATACTAATTTCTTTCAGCTGTGATTTTTCTATAAAAGTCTAAAGTAAAACTAAACAAGTATTAGGATCTTAAAAAATATCAATACTTTAATACAATTACTATATTCTAGAAGTTTACTTTCCTATTTTGCTGACACTGCCTCAGAGAAACTTTCACAACTAGTGCTGCAGAAATGATTGTAGATGCCCAATTTAAACATAACATGTCAAAAGAGCAGTTCTTTCTGTAGGAGTCCCACTGGTTTCCTGGCTGATTTGGCTAAATTTATTTTAGATGTTGTCATAGTAACTACTATATGTAAATCTCTGTATTTGCTATAATCTTACGATATACTGATGGTGTGAATATACGTGTGGTGTGAATGTCAATACTTTGTTTAAAGTCTGTGTGGTATGATGTATTTATCAAACCGTATTTGGGGTATATGCTTGTGTCCTAATGTTTACACACATGTACACGTCCCATATTTTATGTATATATTTAGTAACAAAAAACATGAAACTTTTTTCTTGTAACGTGATAAGGACTATCGTGATTATATTTCCAAGTCAAAAAAACCACCTATGTGCACTGGTTACTGTGACAACCTCTTAAAAATACCCGTATAGTTTTAAAAGACGACAAAGCACAAAAAAAATAAAATTCTCGGATATGATTGAAATAGTAATAAAAATATCATGTTTTAAATAAGGAATTGTTTGCATTATAATGACGTGTCAAAGTTATATATAGTTGACATGGAGGAAGCATGAGAGGCTGATAAGTGTAACATGGAGTTTTGCTTGCAAGAAGTCGGGCAGAGTCACGGGGAAAAGGTCAGCAGGTTGTTTGGTGAAGATGAAAAGGCATCACAGCAGCCCAGTGCTGTGGGGTCTAGTGCAGTTTGTGGCAGAAGAGAGACGAAAAATACAACTGGTCCTGTCCCAGATATCTTTATGCTCTTTAACTGAACTCAGCTTGCTGTCCAAATCTTTGAAAGAATTGACGATGACAGTTTTCACGTTTGTTTATTGACAAAAGACCCATGAAAGTTATCAAAGTATTTGGTCAGAAAGCTGTGACTGATCCTTGTTTAAGCAAAGAGCAGAGCCTTGCTCTGGAAGTCAGTGTATTTTTGCGTTGAGTTGAGAGCGAGACACCTTTGGAATACTTTTCAGCCATTAGAAACACTAGAGTAATTTCCAAAAGATGAAGTTGAATGAATGACCCAGTAATTCAGGATAGCTCACGTTAATCAAACTTATTTGCTGTTTGTCCAAATTGCTGTTGTGTAACAATGTGATCACAGATCTGGGGAAAATAATTTCCTCTGTAGCTGCTGAAGTTACTGTTAGGCTTTCTTATATGTCGTATCTCACCTATAAACATGCATCAGGTGAAAATACAAAATATGTTAGGAAGACTTTCAGGAGAAATCATTGAATATATATTGGAAGGTGCACTCATTGGAGCCCATTAGGAAGTGACAAAAAATGAGTTCTCACAGAATGTAAAGACTGTAATTTTATCCATAGTGAGGACAGATCTGAGCAGCCATGTTAGAATTTTGGCCATATTTTTAGCTTGGTTTTTGAGGTGTGTGCAGTGGCAAATCTTCTGATAGCAGCTTCACTAAAGGACTGGACTTCTGCTTATGGCTAGAGAATGACATTTAAGATGAGGTGGTTTCCTAGAAGAACTGGGTGTTCTGTTTGCCAAAATTATTTTCTAAAGTCACATTACTCTTGATATTCAGGACTACTACATTTCCACCATAATTTAGAGTTAATTTATTTGCTTTTTTTTATGATTGAAAATATTTTCAACAAGATTATTTATTACAATCCACACCACATAAATGATATTTTCTTATCAAATTGCTGTGCAATTATTGTAACTGTACTGATTGGGAAGGGGAACATATGCCATTTGCTTTTTGAGGTGTGTAACTGAAAAAAAGCCAACCCCTCAACTAGCTGATAGAAGGAGGAAAAGAATTGATAGAGTGAATTAAATGCCTTATTTATTTTTAGAAAGACTTTGAAATTTCTAATTTCTCATCATGGTGTGCTAAAACTCTGATGAATGTTTAATATTTCTTTAAGCTAGTCTGCTTTTTGGTTGCTTTATGGAGAATATAACATGCCTTTTTTTTTGCTGTCCTTCTTCATTTAAAAAGTTCATTTAAAAAGTACTAAAATTTATGGCTCAGGTTTAGAAAATAAGGGGGAAGTGTAGAAGGAAAATAGAACAAGAATAAAACTACAGATGAGAAATCCTTGACAATTGCTTGGTCAGAGAAGGCTTTAGACATGACATGATTATCTGGCAAGGTTGAGATAGTTTATTTAGCTTTGAAATATTCCAGCTACTGATATACAAAATTTAAAGTAAGGCTTTCTTGTAATCATTTCAGCTTTAATATCTCAGAATTGCAAATTATTTTGAATGCAATTCTTTTGAGAGGAAAATTAATAATAGAAATGCATTTCTGGTAAACAAGCCAGATCAGGAGTCACAATCAGCATAGTTAGGAGAACGTTCCATGAGAAAAAAAAAGCTCACAGAGATATGGAATATCTGCAGATTAGATTGCATCAAAAAAAAGAGATTTTTAAAGGCACTCAGTGGCAGGGCCTAATGTTTCGCTTGTGAATGCTGACAGCTTCAGAATTTATGGCAGTATAGTATTACGATGGTCATGTTGACAATTTTATTATAAAGGCAAACTTAAGTATTTTCACTGAAATTATTGCAGTCCTTTTTAGTGTCATTTTGTGGTGGGTGAAAAATTATATTTATTGTAACTGAAATGACAGATTTAATCATATACAGAAATCAATAGGTAATATATGCAGCAGTTTATGTCTTTCAAATGGTGTAAAATAATTTCCTTCAAAAATAGGGTTGATTTACAGTCTACTTTGAAATATTTTTAAAGATTATATTGATGTTGAAGCCTTGCACAACCTGAAATTATACTGTCCATTTGAGTAATGAAAGGCAAAGGAGGTCCCCTTGTGCGATCATAAAAAGAAATGCATGGTGTCATTCCTTAAAAAAAAAAAAAAGCATACAAAGCTGCTGATAATTTAAATCCTTAGCAAGCCCATACTCAGAAATGGAGTAGAATATTTGTCACTTGGGACAAAAAAGGGAGATTTTTTATTTTGTCAGATGATCTGCATCTTAATGCAAAAATAAAAAAATCACATGATGTATTTTCTCAGAAGAACTTCACAAATTTTCCTGTTTAAACTGCCTGCTTTCTTTAGGGCTCGTGGTGTAATTTACTTGACTTTTCTCTTTCATATTATACTAGACATATTCCCTTATCTCTTTTATTCTTACACTTTGCGTGAAGTAACAAAAAAAATTTGGTACTGTTGAAAGAAGACAATTTGTTTTGCTGTTGTAAAGAATTAGTCTTTTCAAATGGGCCATATAGTTTTTAAAATTTTTCTTCCAATGAAAATTTATTATAATTTAAGCATTAGCTAAACTAAAATATTTCAGCTGCAGAACTAAGTGTTCCTTGAACTTCTCTGTTCTTCTGTCCACCACCTTCAATGAATGAGGAAGCAGTGCAAAACAGCCCATTAGGATGATATTATTTATAGCGCAGTAATTGTGAATCTATGTATAAATGCTCTTTTGCAAATAATTGAGTCATCCTTACAGCTGCAAGTAAGTACAACTGTGCCAATAGCCCACTCAAACTCAAGAAAGTATTTTTCAAAATTTAGCCTTCTCTTTTAAATAGTTTGTGCAAAGGCTGATAATTCAAACTTGTAAAGGAGGCAGCTGACATTTATATACCAATAAATGTTTTTAAAATAGTCACGGGTTAGAAACATAAATATCTTCCTGCAGCATAAATGACACTTGAGAATTTAATTGTAACCACAGTGGTAAAAATTAGGGATGGTTAAGTCTGACTTGTGCGATGAACCACATGGAGCAATTTATAGTTGTATTTACTGTGCTTTCAATGTACTTAGATGTACTTGCCATAGTCCTTGCCTAAACTCAGTGCTGTCACTTACAGAAAGTTGGAATCCTACATTCTAAAATGTTTGATGTTTTTTTACAACAATAAATGGGCCACTCTTCCTTTCTAAACTTTGATTTCATATTTGTCCATATTTACCCTGGGCACCTGTGCATAAGGCACTAAAGAAGTAAAAAGTGAATCTTCATAAAATAAATTATAATAACTACATTTTTATATGCAAGCTTGCTTTACACTGAATGTAGTATATTTTTAATTGAAAGTTGTAATAATATGTATATGTAATTATAAATATATTATAAATATACGTAATTATATGTGTTTTAATAATTTTTATCTATATCATAATTTGTGATCATCCAGTCCTCCACACTATACGTACTGGCCTAGCTAGGGTAATTAATATACTAAATTCAGTCTACCCAATGAAACTATTTGTTAGTTGGTTTCTTGTTATTTGGTGTGACACACTGTTCTGGAAAGGACGCTCAGGGGCTCATCTCTTATGTCTTTAATTAAGTAGGTTATTTTTTCATGGTAGAAGTTGATAAATCTCAGCTTGCTTCCTATGCTTAGGTCATAAATATTTGTTAAATATAAATATGTACCGCACACACATAGACAGATCCAATTTAATATAAAAAAAAATAGGGCTGCAGTGAGATAGAGATACTAATTGGGCTAAAAGTTACAAAGTTTCTGTTGAAAGGAAAAATCAGAATAATCAGCAAATGCACGGAATATTACTGCTTGAAAATGATAGCATCCACAGTGGTCTAGCACAGCACAGTGTGAAAAAGTATTCACCTTATTACCAAGACATTGCACACCAAAAAGGGGATACAGGAGATAAAGACTCTAAATCTGGTGCACTGTAGGTCCTCAGATCCAGGGCTTTTATCGTCTCCTGAGACATTGCGGTGATGCTTGATCCATCAAGTGGGATCAGGAGGAAGGGAGTTTGGAGAGATCTGGGAGACAAACACTTTCGCAATAAGTATCCTGGGACAAATTAAGAGTCCTGGAGCAAATACATTTCATCCTAGGCTTGTTTAAATAAAGAAAACCCTGGTGCATTTCAGGCACAAGTTAAGTAGGAAGTTTTGACATAAATTCATTAAAGATTTATGGAAATTTTGTCCTTCTATGTGCCTGTGCATTGATTTGAGCCTAAAGCATCTCCCCAACGGAACTGCACAGTGAGAATCTACGTGCTGCTTGGAACTTTTATTTCTTCCCTAAACGTTCACTGTACTTACTTGCATGCTTGCTATGTATACTTTGAGGCTATTTGACTGTCTGGTTTCAGACTCTAAAGATTCTAAATTCTGGCCTTTATTTCTGTCCTTACATGCATTCCTTATTATCTTTTAATTTAATATTGTAACCCTTTCATTTCCAGTTACAAATATTAATGCCCCTTCCTTCAGCTGCTGCATGTCTTCCTCTATTTTAATCAAGACCCTGATTTCCTGGTCTTATTCCTGTTCCTGCGCTTCATCTTCATTATGGAGGTTTTTTAACAATTAGATATGCATATTGTGTATCTGTTCTTGTCTGTTATTTGCCTATTCATTTGCATAAGTTCTATTCGCCTTGGATGCCTCTATCCATTTTAGACTTACATCTGCATCTAATTGCAAAAGGTGCTTCGTCTTGAAGTGTAATCTCAGAGTTACAACATTTACTCTGATCTTCCTCCATCTTTTTCCTTAACACCATCTGGAGTTTTGAAATAAGTTGACTACCAGGGAGATGTCTAAATTTAATAGCCTGTTGGATATAGGTGGGCTTGTTTATAAGAAGTTCTTTTCAAAGAGTAACAGTTGAACATTCAAACCGTTGTAAGCCATCAAAATGGACATGTAGCTCTGTTAGTATGCTATACAGTCACAGTTAGGTTGGTTCTTCCCACTCCTGTGCTGTCATACTTCTCTCTGTCCCTGTCTTGTTGATGCTTTGTCTCCAATTAGATAATTTGTTCAGGACACAGACTGACTTTATTTACAGACTCACTCCTAAGAGACCCACAGCCTTGATTAAAGACACTGGACGGTACAGCAATATAAATAGTAATTGCAATTAAAGTGAAAGTCCTGTAACAGCTTCTTAGAGGGAAGAATCTACTCCATAGCCAGTCTTTTGTACTTTTTCTTTCTGCCACATTACAGATTCAGTCCTGCAAAGGTTTGAGCTTTCTGCAGCCTGTTGAACTCCTGAGTGCACCTGGCAGAACTCTTCATCACAACAGAGGAGAGAGATGCCTTGTTTTTATTTTTGTTTTCAGATGAACTTGCAAGCCCTGAAAATCATATTCTAGTAGACTTGTCATATTGAAATAGGAGTGATTTTTACACAGGAGGTGCTAGAATGTTTGTGACACTGGTGCAGGAGAGAAGGAGAATAATGGTCACATTTTTTAAAAAAATGAAAATCCAAGGGAGTTATTTTAAGATGGCATATTGGCAGAGAAAATTGCAGCATAGTGCAGAGTGATAGATTACAGTGCATTGTGTTAATGCTTCAGTACTTAACCTCTACAAATCATTTTGAATTCGAAATGGAAATGAAAAGATAGGAATCTGAAGATAGTTTCATCAGATACCTGAAAGGTCATTTGTGATGTTCTAACTAAACCAGCAAATGCTTTTTCTGGTATCAGTGGCAGCAAAAACACGTTCCTCTTTGAGGAGTTTGACGGATTTCATCACAAGGAGTGATGAGAGCTGAGCCAGAAAAGAGAGAGACATTCATTATTATTTAAGCAATAATAGTGAAGACAATGTAGTATAGCTAAAAGAAAGAAAGAAAGTGCTTTACTTCACAATAAATTTGTAACGTTGACTTCATGTCATGTTTTTGCCAAATTGGCAGAGAATATTGGACTCAGATTTGAAGGAAAAAATCCTAAATACGGTTATTTCTTAAATTTTCTTTGTGATGGCATAGTTTTAAAATGTAGTAATGTTGTTTTGATGCAGTTTCAGGATTTTCATTTTTTCTAAATAGGATTTGCATAATCATAGCAACATAAAAAGAGAGAAAATATAAAATTACACCTTTTATAAATTAGCACATCTGCTGGAGGACATAAAAATTCAAGATGACCTAATGTTTCCATTAGTTTATCAAGTGCTAGAATGCTGCTAGTGTTGCTGGCAAAATTTGTAGTTTATGTTTATTGATCAAGTCCTAAGACTAACTTTTCTCCAGAATACATACACTTTTTAATTTACTTTAAAAACATGAAAGTGAATTTTACATGCTATGAACTCAAGTTCAGAGTGAATCTGGCTGGAGGATACAATGGGATGAGTTAGATAGACTGCCATTAACCTTGTGGACCAGATGAGGTTATGAAACAGTACAGATGACTACAGATAATATAATAGAAAAGATCTCTGATGTAATTCTATGTATTGTCATTGCCAAAACACGAGGTCACCTCCTCTACCGTATACCTCTACCATAAAATAAAGAAAATTTATTTCAGCTTTTTACTAGGGGAAAAGAAGATTTTCCTTATGCTCTTTGGGTTTGTTTTGCATTTGGTCTAAATGTTACTTTTTTTCTTGTATTATGTGCTATCATATTTTCTGCCTTGTATATTGGGAACTTACCCACCTGCCCTGATTAAAAGAAAAGGTCTTTCATGCTCTTAGAGGTGTAAATAAAGGTATCACTGGCGAAGCCTCTGTGTATCGTGTAGTTAGAGTATGCATTACAGAGAGCTTTGCTTTGGTTTGTAAACGTCACAGAATGTAATTTTTCATGAGTATCAGAAAAGCTCACATAAAAGTAACTGACCAGTCTAGATGCTTTTTGCTATATGTGCAGTATGAGCACTACAGTGCGACTCATATGTTAGTGCTGCCTTACTTTCATAGAATCAGAATCCTCAAGGTTCAAAAAGACCTCTAAGATCATCAAGTCCAGCCATTAACCCAGCACTGCCAAGTCCACCCAGTGATGGACTGAATCACATCCCCTAAGTGCCACATGATATTTTTTGAACTTCCAGGAGTGGTGACTCAACCGCTTCCCTGGGCAGCCTGTTCCAATGCTTGACAACCTGTTCAGTGAAGAAGTTTTTCCTAATATCCAATCTAAACCTGGCACAACTTGAGGGCATTCTCTCTTGTCCAACTGCTTTTTACTTCAAGGAGGGGACTAAGCCCCATCTTGCTACATGCTCCTTTCGGGCAGTTGTACAGAGCAGTGAGATCCCCACTGAGCCTCCTTTTTTCCAGGCTAAACCTCCCTCAGCCACTCCTTATAAAACTTGTGCTCCACACCCTTCGCCAGCTCCATTGCCCTTCTTTGGACACACTCTGGGACCTCAAAGTCTTTCTCGTACTGAGGGCCCCCAAACTGAACACAAATTTTCTCTCCTTTTGTGTGGTTACCACAGCAAGTAGTTAAGATTTTGCTGCAAAAGGTTTCAAGACTGTGAGTTTCTCTCCGTTCTCCTTCAAAGTGTTAACAAGTATAATCCTGACAAACAGGTTTTATCTTGTCTAAGGGTTTTTGACTGTACCAGCAGGGCTCTTTAATATCTGAAACTATTTTAACAACGATGATGTTATGCCCTGTGTGCCAAATGGAGTCTAAGCAAACATATAAATTCTTCTTTTTCTAACTAATAAAGCTCAAAATTATTACTGAGAGTTTATTCCTTGTTTAACATGATGTGCAGGATATCTAGCAAAAATTTGTTTGAGAGACTTGAAGCAAGTTGTCTTGTGTTTCTGTGCAATGTCAGACAGTCTTTACTAAATCGCATTTTCACTAGAAAACTACATGAAGCTGAAGATATAGACAAAAGTGTGTAGAGGCTGTGTTGTATCTTGCAGACACTCAGCAGAAGTGATGTTTTAAGCATAGATAGCCGGCATGGTGAGTAGTTCCTTTTTGGTGAATCATAAGACATGACAAATTATAACCGCAGCTGGTGCAAGTGAAGTTGTTAAATTGATTTCCTGTAAAAAAATTGTAAAAACAGACTTTTTTTTTTTTCTTTTTAAACCTTAATACGTACTTGACTGTTTCAGCGAGTTAAAGATGTAAGTATTTGAATGACATAACTGCCAGCTGAACTTGACTTTCAGACACTTGACTCTTCCATAATGAACAGCATTATTCTGGACAGTCCCTAAGGCAAGCAGAACCATGTGAGACCTGGATGAAAAACACAAATTCTATTTCATAGAAAAAAATGAGCATGTAAATGTTGGACTCCAAATTAGAATGAAATTAGAGTCCAAAATACATTCCATAGAAAATTAATGATTATTTGAGCTCTGCTTTAGCCATAATGTTTCAGCTGGAGAAGAAATTAACACAAATAACTTTGAAATTTTCTAGCATTTGATTCTTCTCTACATGTAGGTCAAAACCTTCTGTCTTCATTTTCAGTAGCTGGTAACATATGGGATGGTTGTTAAGTATTATCAATGATTTCCCTTCAGACCTGCTAAAGCTTTCAAATTAAGATGTCTATATCAACCTGTCTGTGTACTCATCTGTTATAATACACTGCTGGGTTCATCTTTTTTTTCTAAGATGACATGTATTTAGGTTGAGCTGCAATTTCTAGCTTGGCATTAATAATCAGAAAACTTTGAATTTAATCTCAGACCTTTTCTCCTCATCTTATGAGGCTTCTTGTTGGTATTTCATCTGGACTAAGTGCTCACCATGAGTGAAAGCAGACATCTTTTTTGCTGCTAGGATGGATGTATCTGTGTGTTGTGATAGTAAGCTCCAAAGTTCTTGCGCATTTGTCAGTGTTTGTGGCTCTGAGGTATAATAGATTGTGCTTGTTCTTAGTTCTGAAAGCAGAATATCTCATAAAACCAGGAATATGCTTTTCATTATTTTTATCTTAAAAGTAGTATGATTTATAACACCCTTCCAGTTTGGATGTTCTCCCTGTGAAATGGCATGGTTACCACACATTTGGAAACAGTTACTACAGTATTCTAGGTTGCCGTGGTGTTTCCTGTAAACAATGCTCAAAATGCTTGTGGCTTGATATGAAAATGCTCATGTTCACATATTTCCAAGTGTCAATGTTGTTTGTCACTGTATATACTAGGAACCAGCTGTAAAATCCCCAGGAGATCTGGAGTTCTTAATTTGCATGTTTTATCACTTGTTCCCTTGTAGGTG
Source organism: Cnemophilus loriae (assembly GCA_013397755.1). NCBI lineage: Eukaryota > Metazoa > Chordata > Aves > Passeriformes > Corvidae > Cnemophilus > Cnemophilus loriae. The sequence goes on from VZTF01002191.1 coordinate 3,987,535, forward strand.
TCAACACTGGCATTAATATTCAAGGTTTCCGATCTGTTTCTTCCATCATTTTGTCAAACCACCTAATAATTTTAATGTGAGTTTAGGATAATCAAATTAAACATCCTATAAAAAAATGTGATGTTGTGTATGCTTCAGTAAAATATTTGCACTTAAGAGAGTTTGAGATTTTTGTCAAATCCATACAGCTGCCCAATACCAAAATAATATTGCTTTTAAGTTCTGGTCAGTATCCATGGTCATGACAGAAAGTGATAACAACTGACAGAATGCTACTAGATAGAAATAATGAATAAATTAGTACCACAGAGAATAAATTGGTACCACAGAGTCTTGTATATTCTGCTAAAAATTCAGTAAGTCAACATAGTTGGACAGTTGCTTTGGGCCAGCTAGGTAGCTGATTTGTAGGGTAAAGAAAATGAAGGAAAAGATACAACAATCTTTCTGTTTAAGTCATTGGCAAAGTCTCCGTACCCTTTGGACCTGAAGGATACCTCAGATGTTTTAAAAACGTGATTCTCTGTAGATTGTTTTAATTTTTCTTTTGTTTTTGTTGTTAAGAGAATCAGCATTGCGGGAGAAGGGTGTTCTGTTCTATCATGTGCACTAGTGATTATTGTGCAGGCACCATGGTGGTTATCTGATGGTTATCCTTTGTAACTAAGAGCCTGAACTTAGAGTTCTGGTGGAGTCTTCTAATATTTGAGCATGAAAGTGCTCTTTTTATGTTGTTTTTGTTTTTTTTTTTTTTTTTTCCCCCAGTTATTTTTCCCTTTTTTTTGTATTCTAAAGCTTTTCGAATTTTTTTATTTGAGGAATAAGAAAGTTTGTATGGAACCATGGGTAAGATCTTTAAAATTCTGAACCACAGGTCCAATCAGATCCTTAGGAATATGTTTGTAAAATTTGCATAGTGGAGGAAAATTACATATTCACAGAGCAGTAACTGAAAAATATCCCAGAATGATTGTGCAGCTCCTTGCTCTTTGATTGGCTAATGATACGTTTTAGGCAATCACAGTAAAGGGAATAGCACATTATGCAGTTATTTAAAAATTACCTTGTGCAAATCAGACATGTGTAGTCAATCAGAATGCAAGGAAGTAGATACAGTTTGAGGAAAGAAATAGTCAAATTATTTCAGTAAACTAACAATCCTTGTGATTGGAAGTGATTGATGTGTCTTTTCTGAAACTTTAAAAAAACCAAAAAATCTTCCAAGAATGAGAGAGCATCGAGAATATTGGTGTAAATGTTAGGCCAAAATATGCATGAGTTTTTGAGATTTAGTTAAAGCTATGCCATCTTTACCAGCTCTACATGGCCACTTTAACAGAAGAACAAGTTTTAGTTTTGCTGTGAACTTAGAGTATAATATGTAAACCGAAAGGCCTGGAAACTATGTTTTGTGATGGGATGTTGTCATGGCAATGTACACATATTTTAAAGATTAATTTGATATTGCTTCTTTTGTCTACTGGTCTTTTGTGTGTGTGTGTGTGTGTGTGTGTGTAAGATCAAAGAAATGGTGTGTCCTAACAGCCGCTCCACAATAGTTTCAAGTTGCTAAAAACTGTGAGTACTTGATTCATTATCTAGTTTATTGCTAGAAAGCAGGCTGGTTTTCTCAAGAGTCTTATAGATGAAAAAACATTGATTAGTAAGTGCATTCCAAGAAATGTATAGGAAATACGTAATCTGAAAACTTACATAGGAATTGACTCAAAACTGTTTTTATTCATATTGTGTTTTTCCCATGGAAGGTGATTTAAAATTGCAAAAGGATGTAATTTGTTATTTCTTTTAAATCTTCATTAGAGAACCAACGCTGATTTTTCACCAGACTTTTGTCTCTCATTTTCTTATTAAAACTCTTCCTCAGTTTTGATAAATATATTCTGAATATAAAATGCTGACTGTTCGATGCAGACAAAAGCATTTATTTAATTCATCCCCTATGAGATGCATCTTGGAAAAACAGTCTTCCAGCTCTAACTGCTGCTAAATTATTTGCCTTTTTAAAACAGGAGAGGCTAGCTTTTTAAGTCCCATTAACTTCCCATTTATTGGTGCTGGCTGTGAAGGGATATTTTTGTTACTTTGGATAAATAGGCTCAAAGAGAATAGCACCTTTCCTGATTTAATACTCCCCACCTATTTGAATCAATTTAACATCTGGCCCTCTATGGCTTTCCATTTGATCATGGTGTTTAACTTTTTCTTTTTGAGATATAGCTCTTACTAGAAAATTCAGCCCATCTCTGAATATGTAAGTGGTACGTAAATAATGGAGATCTATTGGTATGTAGACTAGAGACAGTGAATCTCACACTGTTATTTAATACATTATTCCAAGCATAGTTTGCAGTTTTAAAAATGTAGCTGCTGCACTGAATATCCTTTCAGAGTTTTGTGTGGAACAAGACTTCTTCAATGGTTAGATTTCTGAAATCTGATTCCAGTTTTAAAGATCATGCTAATGGAAAGTTGTGTTCCTCCTTAGTGATACAGAGAGTCTGTGCACTAACTATATAACTGATCTGAAAGTTCAAAGATCTAGAAAGTAAGTCTAAGCCTTAGAGTGGTATCACCTGCTGACAAGAGTAATGAATTTCCCATATATGGATTTAAATCAAGTAAGTTCTGTGTGTTTATACTAAAATAACGTTCATAGATGTGCAAACAAAAATTACACACAATAGCAAGTTACCCATAAGCCATTACCTTCACTATGCTACAAACATCCTGCTAAATGTTGTGGTTTAACCTCAGGGGGCAACTAAGCACTACACAGCTGCTTGCTCACTGCTCTGCAGCAGGATGGGGAAGAGGATCAGAAGAATATCAGTGAGAAAACTCATGGGTTGAGATAAAGACAGTTTTATAGGTAAAGCTAAAGCTGAACACATAAGCAAAGCAAAGCAAAGCAAGGAATTCCTTCACCACTTCCCATGGGCAGGCTGATGTTCAGCCATCTCCAGGAGAGCAGGGCTCCATCACATGTGGTGGCTACTTGGAAGACAGAAGCAATTACTCTGAATGTCCCTCCCATCCTCCTTCTTCCCCAGCTTATATACACTGGGCATGATGCCATATGGTATGGAATGTCCCTTGGGCCAGTTGGGGGCAGCTGTCCCAGCTGTGTCCCCTCCCAGTTTCTTGTGCACCCCCAGCCCGCTCGCTGATGGAGTGGTGTGAGGAGCAGAAAAGGCCTTGATGCCATCCGTGCAAGCCCTGCTCACAATAATGAACATAACAATAATGAAAAGCACTTAAGCTATTTTCTACTATTTTTTGTTCCTGTCCTTTCTGTTTTTCTTCCCCCCTTGGTTCTCATGGGTTCTTTCCCAAACAGCAAAACAGTTGGAATTTAGCATAATGTTCACAGAAGGATCTAAATCTTCCTACTGCAAAGAGCTGGGGGAAGTAGTACAGCCACTGAGCATGTGGAGCTTTAGGTTTACAAGAATGAGCCCTTCTTGGAGTGTCACTGTGCTGCTTTTGGGAAGCTAGTATCCAGGATGAATTAGCTAAAGGAAGGTTGCACAGAAAACCCTTATGAGTTGGTTTATTGTTTCATCAGGCTGTCTTCAGGAGTGGGTTAAGAGACAAATAATTTGTAGTTGATTTTTTAAACTCCTAGTAAAAACATCTCCCTATTTTTCTTTCAAGCCCTGTTTCATCAGATGGAATGGTGTTAGAAGTACTCCCCACTCCTATTCGTATGTCCCATATTATTGTGAATTACACTAAGGAAGAATAAAATTTAAAACTTCCTTCATTTCCAAATTCAAGCGGCATCCAGATTAAGTCCAGTGTAATGGCATGAATCAATGACAGAATTTGTATTTTTATTTTATTCTTTATCTTCATTTTGGGTTGATGTTCTACTCACTTAAAAACATTTGTGGTACAATATGTTGTATGTTTAATTATATTTAACATAACAGAATAGCATGATTGACTTATTTTCTATATTCTCTTCAATGTTTTTATTATCAGATGACACCAGGGAATATGTGTTCTGTAGACTGTCCATCAGAAGGAGTTATGTAGAAAGTAACAGAAAGAGAATTGTGCTGTTCTAGCACCAAGGAGATATGGTCACAAGTGACTTGCTTTGAAGGGCTTAAGTGACTGGTATAGCTTAGAGTAAATTGCTATTTTAACAGTGCAAAGGTGCTGGAATCTGCTCCCTAGCACGTTCTGCTGTAGTGCAGAGTAGTTCAGCTTCCTTTGCAATAAGCTCTGCCACTCACGCTCTGCTATGAAGACATTAAATAATGACTGAAACTTAATTACTATTTGACTGGCACTCAGATGGCCGTGATTTATGATGGAAGGATTTCCTATTTGTAGTCCATCAGTTGTCATCATTAAATATTCTTGCACTAATTGGCATTTTCACCAATATTTGGGTTAGTATTAATTCAGTTTCTTGCCACAGTATTCTTGTGGGCCAGACTAGTAGTCCTCCTTTTCATCTTGGCTAGCAACTAGCTAATTTTATTGCCCTGTGTACTTGAGAAACTCATTCCTCTCTATTCCTGTGTTTTGTCTTATGTAGCATAATTAACTGAAAATCAAAGATTTGGGAACGACATCAAAACTTTGCAAGATGAGCCTATTGTAAAGAACCCTACAGAGAGACCAGTGCTAAATTAGAAAAATATCCATGCATGACCCAGTTTCTGCTCCTGCTCTTTCTCTAAATATTCATAAAAGCATGATAAGATGTGGTTTTGTGGTAAGACAGTGTGGCAGGTAAAGGCACAGGCCTGTTCTATAGACTTGTCAAGGAACGAACAGAAATGGAAATTATGAATAGTGATTAGCCATGTGAATAGCCATGATTATTTGGACAGACAAATACAATTAGTATCAACAGAAAGTATTACAAGAATAGCTGAGAGTCATGCACAGCAGGAGATAGGTGCAGGAACAGGAAGTGTCTAACCTAACACTGAAAAGCATTTTCAGTGTATTTTATTATAAGTTGGGAGGAAAATATGGACTATTCTTGTCAATATCGTCTTTGGTTCAAATCACATCATGTTAGAATACAATCAAAATATATGTACCTTTGAGGAGAAAAAATGAAAATCCGTAACTGGAATAGAAGTTAAGACTTGTTAATAATACATAGGTTGTATTGTATTCATTTGCATAGTTATTTATACTTTGGTTTTGAATAAACAAAGCCTTTATTTCAGTAAGTCCTGTTATTCATAAAGGAAGTTCTCACGCATTGCCGATAAATGTTTAAGCTTTTATAGAAAGTTGTCATTGCATAGTTCAAAAGAACATGAGATGCTCAATATTTCTATGCAGTAAATTGTCAAAGACAAATGCTAATTCTATATATCAGGTTTTTTTCATCAGCTATCAACAGTGAATACAAGGTTATGGAAAAAAACAATCAAAGAAATATGGATTTACCATCATTCTTGCTTATTTCTTAAAGTAATCATTAAAATCCAATGTTACCTAGTTATTGTCAAGTTCTCCCCCTACTGTTTGTGATGGCTTTAGAAGAAAATCCTCTATATTTTCTCCTTTAAAACTCCCTTATATGTAAGTTTACCTACAACAAAGGCAAGGAGAACAGTTTTATTCAAATGTGCCATATTAAATGTCAATTGCAGATCATAATAAAGCTTGAGAAAAAACCCCCACCATTTACCACGTGGTTTCTGGATGCTAAATATGCATTTTAATGTAAAAGGGAAGAGAAGAGAGCTCTCCTGTTCTTCAATGACACCAAACCCAGGGGCTGTAGTCCGCCACAGCCAAACACCTCGAACGCAACACGAAAAGCTTTGGATTAACTGTATTTATATGCCCTGGTTTGATGTAACAGCAGCTTGCTTGAATTAATGTCCTCTGACAAGCCCTCCCTTGCAAACCTTTAGAAGCAAACTGTTTCTTTGTCTACATTTTAAGCTTGGCTACAGCCGCTGGTAGATTCTGCATTGTTTCTCACAAACTGTTTTTTGGAGAAAGTCGAATCATTATCTATGAAGGACTAACTACCCAAAGGGTTTAAACCCAATTGCTAGTGGTTTATTCAGCTTTGACACTTCTCAGTGTGATCCTTACTGCCTTTTGTAAAACAAGCAGACAAGGCAAAGGCTCCAGAGACTTTCTTCTGTTTGTTCTGTAATAGTTTTCTTGCCTCGGGAGGCTTAAGAAGATTTGTACTGCCTGCTTTCTTTTCATTAGCAGTGAGTGCAATGCTGTTGGGTAAGTTAATGTGTGAGGCTATAAAAGGAAAAGTGAAAGAATTTGGGAAAAGGGTGGGTTTTTTTCATTAATACATTTTTAATGTCATTTTTCTTGATTTATTCTGTATGGGGTGCAGAGAAAAATAAAGTAACGTGTGACAGTTGAGATATTTTCACTTGTTCTCAGCCAGACTGAGAATTAGAATCTAGCTATTTCTTGAATGCAATACTATGCTTCACTGATTTTTGGCAGCAGCATGTTAAAATTCTTGTTATTAGACTGACAAAGAAACCTGATTGAATTTTCAACACAATCATACTTCCTGTCATGAAATGTAATAATATTTAATGATATCCTTGTAAATCTGTATGCAACAAAACGCATCAGTTTGGGAGCCTTACTTTGACCGCTATATTGCACTAACCTTCTATACTTAAATTGCCATTAAGCGATTTACTCCGTATTTCATTCTGGATGTTTACTTTAAAGAAAATTGAGCACATTTGTTGAGAAAACCCCAAGTTTAGCAAATGGATTTATACTTTCTTTAGTATTTGCATCAGATTAAATTTGTTTCTCAGCATTTTGATAGTTTTTTGTGTTGTGGAAGTTAATGTGTAAATATTTTTATGGATACATACATAGAATAGCATTTTAAAAAAAATAAGACTGTATCATCGTTACTTTTATAATTTTTCAGAAAACTCTGGGCTCGGAATATTTGCTATAAACATTGCAGAATAAATAGTAAATATAAATTTGCCTTAGAGATAGCCTTTTTGCAGTTTCAATTTGTGTCTGGTGGATTGATGGATGATAACTCATGCAGGACATATATGTTTTCATATATGACGAATGAACATGATGATAAATGTTAACAGTCATTAAAGGATTACTGTATACTGGATCTGAACTTTCTAATCATTGCTGCTCATAATCAGCAAATGTAATCTGATTTTTTTGTTGTCTTATCTATTATGCATGTTTCTGGTCTTTTCCTTTCTCCCCAAACACATGCTTACACTTTTCTTGTGGGATATAAGGAATACAATAATGGCTTAGGAAAAACTCAGCTGGAACAGTTCTGTAGGGATTCTCTTTTTTTTGTTTTTTTTATTTTAGAGGGTAGGCACAACAGTTCTCTGCCTGGTAGACCAGTAGTTCAAGATTTCTAAAGCAATTCTTAGTGAAATGTACACAGATAGTGTGTGAGTTTTTTAAATGCCAAGTTTTATTGCTTTTTTTTCCCCCTGACAGTTACTAGTATCTTCTTTGACATTCTGAAATATTCAAGCAGAGATAACTGTTGATAGATGTAACTCAGCACTATTTCATATTTATAGAATCACATTAGCTCCAGCCACACTTGTCAACAACTCTGCTCTTTTGATTCCCAAGAACCATAGCTTGAAGCATTATCAGTATGTGATATAATTAATCAAGAAAATATTTATACTCTATTTTATTTTTATTTGCGTGCCCATTACTACATATTACCAGACACAGTTGTTCAGCCCTCAGATAACTACAGTCACTGCTTGATGGTTTAATGTGTTCTATTTCTGTAGCTTTTATAAGACAGAGGAGGCTAGTGTAGATCATAGCCTAAAAATGGCCCTTACTCAATAGAAGTTGCACAGTTTTGTCCAGAAAGTATGTCTTTTCCCATGGTTGACCATGCCGGTATATTGTTTTTGTTGCCTACAATAGCTTAGTGATTTTGAAAGGAGAGCTTCTTGCCGAATCTGAAAGTCTGGTTGGAGGTGGTACAGGAGCAGTCACAGTTGATAAAGTTCTACCAGATAGCTCCAAGAGCTTGTTCCCCAGCATAAGAATCAGAACATCTTTGTGTAGCGTATGTGAGCAAACATACATGCAAGCAACACATGAACACATTGTAAAAAGTTTAATGCGATTAATCTGTTGCCCTCCTTATGAAACAGGCGCTAGGGCTCTCATAGCCATTGACTTTCTTATTCCACTTCCTTGCCTTGTGTTCATATCTTCATTAAAAGTTTTATCCTGTGGTAAGCATGAGAGAAAATTCTCACATCACTGAAGTCAATATCGACATTTAGTGCTTGAATAGAGTCAATTTATCACAGTATTAGCTTCATGCAATGCACCACCTACAGCAAGGAAATCAGAGGAAGAAGGGAAAAATTTCTACAGTGATCCAAGCTTGATGTTTTGAAGTTATACCCTGCAGTAGTGGGCAGTGACATAGAGATACTTATACGCAAAAGGTATTCAGCACAATTCTGATTTACTTCACCTTACTCTACATTTCAAATATTTTGGAAAGTATTTCTCTTAAAAAATGCAATGTGGTACCTTAAGAATGCCATTTGTAAACTAATAAATATGATAGGTGTATTTCTGCCTCTTCAAGCGATAATGTGGGCCTTTCTTTTTTTCCTTTTAAAGGTCCTTGCTGCGTAAATTTTTTTATAAGACATGTTACATTAATAGAAAAACAATCTTTTGTGTGGCCTTTCAGCAGAATATAACTTGTAATTATTATTTTGTAGAGACCGTTTTAACTGTCTCCAAGGACTCTGATCAGCATTCTTCACTCAAACACCCATTGAGTTCAATAGGCATTTTCATGATTAAAAGAACCAGTAAGGAATGTTGAATAGAGCTAGCTTATTCAAATGCAAGCGAACCTTTCATATTTTCATAGGGGAATTAACAACCTAGATATTATACACAGAAGACGACTAAGCTTTTATGTGGTATCTGGGTGCCGAAAAGATGGCATCTACAATTTTAGAGCTATTTGTTATTTTGTCAGTGTGGCTCCTGGCTACATTCTGCTGGATAAAACCTTCATTTTACATAAAAAATAATGAAATATTACTGCTTCACTGTCTCTCTTCACATGATTAAAAGAGATTAAATTTGCTTAACATCACTTTACATTAATTTCTGATTCTACACATGCTATTGAATACTACTCTTGCTTTTTGAAATACTTGTATAGGATTTTTCTTCTCCCTATAATACAGTCCTCAGTTGCACAATAAACTAAGAGCTACTCATCAAATGGTACTGCATCTTTTAAGGGAAGGAATAATCAAGAAATTGACAGCTAGGAAAAGAGTCAAATACAATTTTCAACTACAACGTGAACATGCCAATACTCAGATTTCAAACTTGCTTCTATCAAGAACTCTCTACCCATCTGTTGGATACTCTTGCAAGAGCTGCCTTTCATGACTTGCACATCTCAGTTAGGGAACTGTTCTGTAAGGAAGAGATGATGATAAATTGCTTTGTTAATGAGGAGTCTGTGTGGGTTGCTGAAAGGTAGGTAGGTAGGGTGCTGAAAAGGAATGCTACAATATATTTCTATTGTTCAAAACCGTAAAATTTCCCAGGTTAAGAAAATTTGAAAACTGGAGTTTTAATGATTATGATATGATTCATTGCCTTTGGAGGTAGTGGAAATACCAAATATATGGAAGGAACTTGCTGTATAAAGAAAAATTTAGTCGAGGAATAAATTTTCCAGACCGTGTGAGAGAGATTTAGTGGAAACCTCTATAATTAAAGGCATTACATCTGTGGTGCTTGTACAGTATTGTATTGAAGAGAATAGAGCTCTTTCATATGTATTCATTTACTTTGGGGCATTCTGACCCTTTGTGATTAGAAGAGAATATTGCAAAAAGCAAAATTACTCCAGCATATTATTGGGATGCTAACTTGACCTTTGAAAATAAGAAAATTCTTTATACAACTTCTTTTTATGTAATTTCAGCTCTCCCCAATAATGGCATAATCAGCTCCTGATCTGCACTGAGGTTTCTGTTTCAGAGCTCCTCCTGGCCTACTCTTAGCAGTAGTGTAAGTTAGAGAATGCTTATTGCTTTCATGAACAGGCCTCTGCTTTCCAGGATTTATTTTTAATTCCAGCTGGAGACTACTCTTTCTGAATATATTCTGCTTATCTTTTTCTGTTTCTCTATCCTTATTTCTTGATGCTTCCTCAAGCATTTATTCTCCAGCCGGTTGTTCTTGTCTTCTTTTCGTTCCTCTGGTGCTGCATATTAGAGCCGTTGGTGTTGCACATTCTCCTCGTGCACTGCCACGCGCTGTGGGTAGCATAAATAACTCAGAGACGTAATTTATAGTCTTAACATTTGCAATCAGGCTCTTATTTACTTTACCACATGACAGAAACAGTGCAAACACAAATGGGAATGCAAAGAAGTAATATGTGTTTCAAACAAAAGGGAATGCTAATCGGCACCAAATTCGAAACTGAAATGTATCTCTCGTGAACTTGAGTCCTTTACATGAGATGAAAATGCGACAGTTGTGTGTGTGTGTATCTCGTGTAAAGAACATACGTGTCTCGTGGGTTTTAGATACATACAATTGCTCTTTAAGAGTAATTGTTCTCACGTGAATAAAGTTCTGTAGGGAACTTCACTTTGTAGAAAACCATTACAGTTAGGTCTGACAGGTCTTGATAGTTGGTTTCATGGGACCTGTTGAGAACTTTAATTCAAAGCACTATTATGTTGAGCTGCATTACGGCTCTAGCTGCATTCCCAGATCAACAGACAGTTCTCTCACAGGCTTACTTGAAACATTTTAGCAAGGTGTTTATCTGTGATAAGTCATTATTGCTTCTGATATGGAAGGTCCTTGGTGACCAGCCAGAGAATCTTTATCTCAGTCATTTGTCCTATTCAAGAGTCTTTCACAGCAGCTCTGTTGAATTCTGCAGATTTAAACTGTTCAGGCTTGATAAGTAGTTCATTGATCAGTTTTCTTTCTGTGAAGCGAGAATGCAGGAGACAAGTATAATCTATGCTACTTTTACTTGTGCTGACTGAGAGTAATGCAATATGATATGCCCATTTTCTTGTGGAGTTTCCATAGGCTAGACCTGAATGGGTACATTTTGTGGTCCATTTGGCATGCTCTATACATCTGTTCGTACTAGAACTGATACCCTTTTTATCAAAGTCCATCTTTTATGTCACTACATAGAGTTTTATTTTATGGTTTTTCCAAAGCAGAGAACTGGAATGATATCCATTAACACAGAAGACAGTTCAGTGTCCCTGTCATTAGACTGACTTGGTTCAGCACCTGCTGCATGATAGAGCTGTATAAATCTTTAACCTCCATAGAAGTACCCTTTAAATCAATAGCAATAATTGAAAAAAGGATTAATGTGCTGGAATCACTTGAGAATGCTTCTGTCCATGAGGTTGGCAAGTGTCTATGAACAGTCAAGCATTTAATAAGCATCTGCGTTAATTCATATCTTTAATAAACATTTACCTCATTTTGATATTCCTCTTCATTGACTTTTCAACACACAAAAAATTAGCTGTTTCACCTGCTTCATGAGATAGCACAGATTTGTTGTATTATGTAATTGTGGGTTGACCTTTTAAAAGCTAGGTAACTCATCTGAAGAAGTCTCTAAGGTGTGGGAGATATAAAAATTACTAGCATTCCTATGGCTCAGCTCAGTTACTGCAGGGCTTTAGTAAATGGTGTTGTGTATGTTCTTACTCAAACTGTACACTAAAATTTAGTATCTTGAATAACATTCATAAATTTGGCAAAGGATTTTTTTGATCTGCCTTATTAAACACCTGTCTTCCTATACAGAAAAATAGGTTTGTAGTAGTTAGATTTGGAATTCCAGGTCAGTGTCAAGGAACTGAATCCTCTTACAGTTTACTTCTTGGCTTTAAATGTGACCTGTGCTAGGAAAGAATTACTTGGTTTCTATCTATTTCACTGCCCAAGGTCCTTGGCACTATAGAGGATAAGGCTGATAGATTGAAGGGAAGGCTGTTACCTTTTCATGGTTCTGAGATAGATAAAGTTCAAAAATATCTTGCAGCTGTAACAAAGGAGAAGAATTTCTTGGTGTGTTCTGAAATTTCTTCCAAGTATTACTTTGAAGTATAAATTAGTCTCCTGAAAACAATTATATAGAGAGAGCTTTCTTGGCTGGCAGAAGAGAAGAATGACATATATGTCATATATGTCATATATATATGAACATATATATATGTATATGACATATATGTACATATATATATGAACAAGTGGTACTGGGGGTGGGAATGAATGGTAGCTAGAGAATCTGCTCTGAAGAAAACTAAGACTGCAGCTAGCTGTCCGTCAGGACAAGTTTCTGGCACTGTTACGACCCTTGAATGAATCTAATTTTATTTGCTGTTAGGTATATTAATTAAAATTCATTTTTAATATAATCAAGCCATTTTCTTCTTGATCTATCAGAGATACTTTTACTACATAGACATCTTGTTGTTATAGTCTCCTAGCAACAGAAACTTTTCTTAAGCTGACATTTACAATCTCAAGAGTTCTGTGTCCAAATTACTTTGAATAGCCTTAATTTTCCACAGAGTTTCTAAAATTTAATCAATCTCGTCTTTTGTTAGTTTTATTTTCTAACAAAGCCATTTGATTAAGTTATTTTCTGAGCCTTGATTAGAGTATCATCCCAAATGTATTCCAGATCATGGCACAAAAGAAATATCTCAACCATTCTGCCTGCATCTTGAATTGGATACTTAGTAAGATATATTGTTTCTCAAGCATCCTCAGAATCAGTGATCTTGAAGAGAACTTCAGTTATTCTTTTAACTCACACAGAGCCTCTGCAGTTACTGTTAATCAAAGCTATTGATCATTGTTAACAGAATTTGTACCAGATGGTCTCACTGCCTGACATTTGCAAGTGGCAATGGAAGGAAAGCAGAAATATCTGTTTGCAAACTTCTGACTACTTTCTGTGGTCATAAGGGTGCCCTGTAACACATGTAAATAGAGAAATTAAGGGGCCAAACTTGGGACCAGAAAAGAAAAGACACAAAAAATTTGTTTATGCAAACCCAATGCATATCAGTGGAGAATGGTGACAGTAATGCATCCATCACACACAGTGCATCAAGGGGTCCTCTGAATACTCTGCAGAAGTTGCCAGGTTTTGTGCTCTGTGACTGGCTCCCACAAAGCTGCCTGAGATTACAAACAGATCTGAAACTGTTGTCACCATCATTAATGTGTGTGCAGCAAGTACACAAACAGTATGTACAACAGAGTTGTCCTGCACCCTGAGATCCTGGTCGTGTGTGCTGTGGTCCAAAACTGACTGTCATGCAGGAGCAAGTTTGCAGCATCAGTTTTTCAAGGGTATCTGATTTTTGGATACTCTAAACAAATGTGTATTTTCAAAATATTTTAGGATCAGTATTTCAGGGAGAGCTTGAGTATAGCAAAATTTAGATGCATGCTAACCCTTGGACAGGCCAACCTTATAGTGATCTCTGAGTTCACCTCAATTCATTGTGACCAATGAAGCCGTTGTGTGGCTGAGCGCGTATGTTGGTTGCCTGTTTCTGTCTGGTCCCTAATGGTCTTTATGCAGTCAAAAACCTTCCATTATTTCTACAAGATTTCTCTTGTGCTTGTCTCTGGAACTGCCTGTGTATTACTGAGGAGTATGTACTTCCAAAGTGCAGATCCATTAGTTCCTGTCTATCAATTTATATGCATATATAAACAAGTGTTTAATGTAGTACTGCGTAGGGAGGGGTTGTACTTCAAATAGGTACATAGGTTTTCATGCATTTTGATTACCATGCTGTAGAAAGGAGTGAACTTTTCCCCCCATCCCTTGTTAAATTTCTCACTGCTCATAAAAAAAAAAAATAAACAGAAAGAAAAAAAAGATTCAATTCCTGGCACTTCAAAATTTTATCAGGAAGAAGCTGCTAGCAGTAAATTATGTGTTTTCTTCTCATGGACTTGTACAAATCGTGCAGGTATTTTCAGGAAAGTGGATGTAATGTGTGAAGTAATGTGACAGTATTAGGCTTTTTTTCTAGACATTCTACCTGCTTGATCTCTGTTTTTCCCTTGTTTTTTAATTCAAGTGCCATATGGTCTACTGCTTCCCTGGGATTCTGACACCACTTTTGGACTGCCTGGTCCTGGTTATAATCCATGCAGCTCAGTTTATTTTAAGACACACTACAGTTACGGTAACAGTCTATTTCTTAGTTATATGCATTGCATAAATATAAATACCACCATTTTATGTATGAAGATGCATTATATTCTGTATGTAATAGGATTCTGGTAATGCTCTGTGGCTCTGTAGAGTCAAAAAGTTTTAAAGTAAATTAGGAGCCAGCTACCTGTGAAGATGTGAATTTGGGAGGGAGCTGGTTCTGGGAGACTCAACAATCACTAGCCTGGGGAGACTCTTCACAAGCCTTGCATTAGGCCCCTATGGAAGCATGGAAAGAAATTAAGTAATTCTGTAAGAAGCCAGGTGGATTTCCAACTAATGTTGTAGATTATTTTTAGGCTTGCTTTCATTTTAACAAATTGTAATTTACTGACCTTGAAAGATTTCTATTTTGGCATCCCTTGACTTGGCCACTTATTATCTTTGGGCTGATATCTTCTGCTGGTGTCTGTTTGGGATAGGTTTAGAATCATACAGGGATGAAAGGCATTTACTGACAAGTGGGAAAATCTGCACAGTCTCTGTGTGCTTAAGGCCTGCGTTTTCTTACCTTCTTGGAAGAAAAGGAGTAGAAATGTGTTGTTGCAGACCTTATTCCTCCATGAGTAAGTGTAAGAAAGAACAGAGATGAGTGAAGTTCACACTCCTTGTAGAGATCAGAAGATCCGAGTTCTTGGCACATTCTTCTGTAGTTCCGAAATTCTGTGATTCTGAAACCAGGAAGCCCTGTTTAATAAATGTGTTTAATAAGGAAATGGCTGCTACAAATTAAAGTGGATGAAATATTACAGCAGATTGATCCATGAACCAACTCCCTCAGGCCTTCTCCTTACTCACAGCCATTCATTCCTCATGATTTCCTGCAGCACCTCATCTCTTGGCAGCTTCCTTCTCTCTGATCAAATGATTACTTCACAGCCTTAGGTTCCATCCACGTACTTAAACAGGTCCACACAGGAAAAATGGAATCCCTGATAACTGTTTCAAATGTGGACAGGAGACTTACGGATCATACCTATAATACTTAGGAGAGAACTCCGTGCTTCTGAGGTCAAATTCCTTGCCTATCCTGTCTGTGGTACCTTTATATTTTCAAACCATGTGACCACGATAGCAGTATCCCCAAGACATTCCCAGTTATCATTGGACCTCAGCTTGACATTTGCCTCTTCAAAAAGTCCTTGGCAGAAGCAGGATGCACATATGCCGCCACAAAATGACCCTCCATAATTTTCCAGATGCCTCAAGCATTTAGAATTTATTAAATCATCTTCTCTGGGATTGATAGGTTTCTTTTTTGTGTTAGTTACAAAGAATCCTGCAATACTAAACTGACCATTTTTCATATGGAAAAATGATCTTTATAATACAAAGCTTTAAGGTTCGTGCCTGCAGAAGTATGAAAAAAGACACCAGTGGTGCTTATATAAGTTCAGGAAAAAATGGCAACCAAGGTATTAAGACTTATATTTAAATACATATTGCTCCATTTTGCTGTAGAAAATAAATTAGATATTGATTTATGATCCTGATGAGTGTTTTCTTTTTTTCTTTCTTTTTGAAAGTACACTGTATATATTAGGAGTTGTCCTAAGACTAGGAATTCACAAAGGACTCTCACATTATCATCTGTGTAAGGAATAATAATGCAGTCCTAGCAATGATTAGTAATTAACTTATTGAAAGATAACCTTTTTCATGGGAATGAACCACTGACAAATTTATCTGATAAAATCTACCCTCAGTTCCTGAAATACATGCTTATCTCTTTATGTGTGACTTCTGTTTTTACAATGATACTTTCTTTACTTTTGAAGCCATATAAAAAAAGGAAAAAATCGTCACCCTAATTTGAGGTTTTTTTTGAGAATCTGCAGTGTTTTTCTTATGAATACTGCTTTAAAATATGTTTTTCTGTCTGTTTTTGAACCTGCATAGCGATACTACAGCTTAGCAGGTTAGGTGATGTTTTGGGCACAAGTATCTATCATCCTGTTGTTCTGTTCCAAGCAGAACGCTGTGCTCTAAATACCTGACCTGTTATTTACATCATAAACTGGCTATGAGATGGAGCTGGCAATCTGAGCTTGCCTTTAGAAATTGTGGGATTTGGTCAGATATCCATGATTAGCAACTGGCTTTGTTTTTTAAGTACTTGCCCTAATACTAATGCTCCTCTAAACTTGCTGTTTACAGGTGATATAGATTACAGGTAACAATGAACTCTTAGATCATTATTTAGTTATTGTTGATCTTTGCACTGATGATGGACCATACAAAAAACGGACTTAAGGCAGGAAAGTTTAATACTACCAACAATAGCTAGAATCATAATTTCAGCAAATTTAAAACAGATTTGATGGCTGCAAATAATATTTGTGATGTTGCTTTTTATATCAAAGTTGGTTATAACTAACTAATTTTGCATGATGTGTTTAGTTTTAAGAACTCTAGCTTAAACCAGTCGTCCTAGACACTGAATCCTAGAGTTTTAAGAATTCTAGCTTGAAGTTAAAAGTCAGGACTCCTCCACTTCCCATATTTAAAAATGAAGGTTTGAATCCAACAAAGCATAGGTGCAGCACCTTGCTATTTCTTAAGCTTGTCCAAGTCCCTCTGGATGGCATTCCATCCTCCAGGCATCCCGACCACACCACTCAGCTTGGTGTCATCTGGAAATTTGTTGAGGGCGCACTTGATGCCCTTGTCGATGTCATTATTGAAGATATTGAATAACACTGCTCCCGATAAGGACCCGTGAGGGACACCTCTTGTTGCTGGTGTCCATTGGGACTCTGAGCTGTTGACCACTACCCTAAGGATGTGACTGTGCAACCAACTCTTTGTCCATCTAATAGTCTACCCATTGAATCCATTTTTCTCCAATTTACATAGAAGGGTGTTGTGGGAGACCATGTCAAAGACTTTTACTTAAGCTATTAGAAGACTTTTTAACTTGGGCTGAGAGGACAGTTAATGAGTTCAGTAAGGCAGGGTGTGGTATTGGCTTACACTCCTAACAGTGTGCTTGAAAGGCTTATTTTTATCCCTTACAAAGTAAACGCCCACCCAAACACCACAGTGTGACAAGTTTTGATTTATCCAGGCATGGCACAGTCAGAGAGGTTGTAAAATATCCTATGAAATATACCTTCTTCATCACGGAATTGTTGACTGCATTCTGAAAACAATAAAACTGTGTAAAGCAGTGATGCATTTTATTCATTGAGAACATTGCATTAACAGGTGTGGTTGATGGAAAATAGCATCCCAGATATTCTCCTTTTCACGATACTATAATTGGTTATCAATGTGCCAAAACGTCAGCAAGGCTGCCCTGAATAAATGAAATGTCATTGTCTTCTGAATAAAATATTTAAAAATTAAGAACCTCTGTAAGTGCTTGCAATGAGAACTTCCAGACCTGGAACAGTTGCAATTTTTTTTGGTTTTTTGTTTTTTTTTTTTAATCAATGACTGATTCTTTTTTCTCTTTTTGACTTGATCTGCTTATGTGACCCTTTGTATTAAAGTCATACCTTTCAGCTTGTAGAGATTATCCTATTGCTCAACTCAAGAAAACAAGATAATAAAATATAAGGCTTAACAGTACCAAGGAATAGTCATAATTAAAGTTATGGAAGTTTAGGAAAATCCTCACAAGAAACAGTGAGATTTGTGGGGTTTTTTTTATCATTTTTCCTTTAAAATCTGTAGTCTCTTGTCTTGACTAGAAAAGTACTGCTCAAGCTTACTGTAAAGAGAGCCATGCTATCAAGTGTTCAGTTTCTCTGGAACATGGCATGAAGTGTGGACATTTCTGTGTGTCTTTTTATAGATGCGTGTTAAATCAATCACTTTGTCACTTCCTCTACTATAAAAATATTCTTGTAATTAAGAATTAAGATCCCATTGGTAGGTCTGTGGTAGTCCTGTGTTTGTACAGTTCTTGTGTCTCTGAATTTCCCATATTGAAAAAAAATTAATTCACATAAAACTTCCAGTTAAATATATGAAACGGTGAATGTTTGTGGAAACAAAAAAAAGTTTTTTAATTTAGAGGAGGTTTTGATTGAAAAAAAATAGATTCTCAAAATGAAATTTCTTTGTTATGTTTTGTAAAATAGGATTTTACCGGTGTCTTGGTAGTACTTACCTCTGCAGAAATATTCTTCAGGAGAGTGTCAGAAAAAGGTCATTTTATTTACTAGGTCATTGTCCATCTTTTCATAGGAAAAAAATGCCTTGTGCTTCCCTATTTTTATTTCATATTTAAAACACAAGGTTAATATTTCTGTTGTTGTTAATGGCAGATGTATACTTTGCCAATGAAATAAAAGCATTCTGTTTACTCTTGTGATAATATCAAAAACAATGATATCAGTAGCATTTCAAATTTGAAGGCATATGATTTGCCCTGAATTTTGTATTCTGCTGATTAAGCAGCAGACCTACAATTATCTGACAGAGGCTGCCTTCTTGACATTTTCCAGCTTATTTTTTATCCTCAAGTAGAGCTGTGTATTTTGCATAAGATTTAGATAATCATGTAAACTAGTTGCATCACTGGAGTATTTTTATTTCAAATTCAAATATATTGAGAGGTGCATACATGAGCTTAAAATAGATTTTGCAAATCTCATCTAATGTCTATCTTCATCTGATTTAAACTGTTTTTGGATTTCCTTCCCTCACCTTCCCTATCAAGGCAAAATCTATTTAGATTTAAATATACAAAAATATGTGAGCCACTTAAAATACATCTGGAGAAATTCAGGTATTGACATAGGGTATGATAGTTAATCCATACTTTCTTTACTTCTCTTTAGCGTAAGCATGGCATCCTCACTCCCAAGTTATGTTCAGCATTAGGCAGAAATATTTGGAACAGCTCTGCTAGAGCAAAGCATTGAGACTCTTCCAAACAGTTAATTATTTGTACAAGTGTTGAAAGGTTTGGTGCCCTTGTTGGTTAGAGTTTCTGGTACAGTTTTCGCTGAAAACATCAAGCATACTCCAAAGTTGCTTGTAGTCCTTTGTAAGGGTTAATGTTAGCTGCTAGTGAATAAACCTTTTTCCTAAGTTCTGGTGCGGGATCTTAGGAACTGCACTCAGTTTTCTTAAAGGACCAAAATACAGGTTTACTGAACTGTGAAGTACCATAAATGCTAGCTGTATATCATTCTTGATTCGGCTCAGGCCAAAGCATTTGACTTATAATACAGTGCCATAGGTTGTGTGTGCACAGAAATTGCACAGACCAGTATTTGTCTCTCTTCTTCAGCTGTCAGCCCAGATACATCATCATATTTCATTATCACTTCTAGCAATGACACTGAAACATCCTGAGCAGTAGTATACCTACTGTGCATTCATAATATGTGGTAGCTACCTCCCTATGGAGAGTTTCAAATGTATAGCCACCTCATTTAAGGGTTAAAATAAGTTAATTCTTTCTTACATCATGAAAATGCAAAGTCTGTATTGATGCTTAACATGTACTCTCCTTGTTGTAAGAATAAAAAGGTGTCCTCATACTGCACTGAGTGGAAAAGGTATCCTTTGCCTGTAATATCCTTTAGAAAAGGTTATGCTAAATAAGCAACAGATGAAACATGAACCCAGGGCATTTAAATTCTCAGATTATAACTATTTCGTATCTTGTAACCCGTGGAAAAGAAAAGCATTTTCCAAATTGCATTTAGTCTTCTGAAAGAGTGGCAGACTTTGGTACTTTGCCAGATTTTTGAAGCTATTTGGGTGCTCGAAGATCGACCTTTGGGCTACAAAGGACACCCAGCTGCTTTGAAAGGTACAGAAGGAGTTGCCTTTCAGTTTATTGCAAACTTATCTCCTTTTGTTAATTATACAAAGCATTTATCTGTATTTTGGAGGACCTATTACAATGCATTTTTAAAATTTTTCTTTGAGTCTCTTCATCTGAAACCATTGTGTGACCTGGTAATGTGTTTGAAAATCTGCTGACTGTTACAGTCATTGGACTCTCAGGAGAATTGTATTCTATTTGCTGGAGATACTTAAGTGTACTCCAGCACACTCCAGTTTAATGTTCTATGCACTTGAGCTCTTTGTGCATATGGAGGTTTGAATGAATTCCATGATTTTTGAAATTATCAGTGCTAATTATTGATACTACAGGAAAGAGAATTTTGTAGAGCAGGTAAAGCTCTCACTGGAGGTATGAAATACTCAGTGTCCATTGGTTAATTGTTCCCAGTTACTACCAAGTGCAGAGAGTTGTGGGATTTGGTTTAGAGATAATTTTGTTGCTTGTCCAATGGATACCCAAATTAGAACATCAAAGTGATTTCCTGTGAAAAACTGAGCAGTGGTTAAACAGCAAAGAATTTGCAATGCTAACACTTTGTCCAAGACTACCATAATAGTAATTTTAACAAAATTACATGTAAAAATTTAATAATAAAAAAATGCATATATGTTAATTGTAGCTCTTCAAATATTTATAAATAACTGTAATCTTAACTTCTATTTTTTCCATATATAAAATAAAATGGATTTTAATCTGTAAACATTTTAGACACCAGAAGTTTTATAATTTCTGGTAAAATATGTGCTTATATTTCCATAATGCCCTTTTTTAATCCATATAAAGGATTCTAACGAGTACAAGACAAGCTGAAAAAGAGAGAATGAAAAGTGCACCTCATTGGAGTAAAATGTAGTTCCTTAGGTCTTTTCTTCATCTTTGTGTTTGTTAAATCAAAGAATAAAGATTAGTACCAGTAAATTAGCTTTGCAAGTATAGTTGGAAATAAAAGCGTAAAGATGTTAAAGAAGAAATATTTGACTTTTACAATAGCATAGAAATTACATATATTTTATATGTCTACATGTAAGTACAGTAACTCTTAGAAGATAATTTACTAAAAATCCCATTTCTCAAGGATTTTTTCAAACCTTTAATTGACCCTCTGAAAACTCAGAAGGATGAAATCTTTTCCCTGCTATGATGACAGATTTTCACAGCTGCATTAAATAGTAGAAAGTAATTGTGTAAGCTTAGAAAAAAAGAAAAACTCAATTCTTTCAATTGTTCTTCCTAAAATTTTTTTCCGGTGTTCTAATATTGAGACTGACAGACTGATATAAAACCTGTTCTTCATCTGTTCATGTTCCTGGGAAACAGTATGCTGCATCTTTCAAAACAAAAGGGGGAAAAAAAAAAAACTTTACAGAACTAAAGGAAGTAAAAAGCACCAGGATATAGCTTATGCATAATAAACTGAAGATTTAGATATTTCATTATTTTTGACAATTGAAAATTCATGAAATTGCCTTAGAGACTGAGCAAAGCTTGAAAATTTAAGAGAAAAACACTTTATTTGGTGGAGACTTGAAACAGAATCGCTAAAAATAAAGAGCGAAGAAATTGCTGAAGCGATTTTTAAAGGTATTATTTATTTGTTAGCTTCTCTTCCCATAAATCTATTTCAGATCCAAGGAAGGTGGGAAAGGAAAATTAATATAAGTTTTGAAAAAGGAAGCTGAACAGCTCCATCTTTTCATTAAAACAATTTGAAATCCAAGCTCTGCAAAGACAGAGATCAGTTAGGATGGTTAATCAAGTGTCAACTCAAGCAGGCACTGGGAACTTACACTTACAAAACAAAGGCAGTTAATCAGCTCTTGTGTGAAGATCTCTGCCATTAGTTGGCTATTGATTTACAAATTTGATTGCTTGAAATAATTTTATTAAAATAAATAATTTTAATTATAAATCCAAATTTGAATCAGCTAAGATTTTTGAAGAAGACACTATCCTTGGAAGAAGGATGCGTTTTTTGTATTATTTAACAGATATAAAAGCCAGAGATTAAAGCTCAGCTGAAGAATATCCATGTATCCATTTTTGAAAATAAAATTCTATGTTTTGCGTGGATATCACTGGCTTTCTCCTAACTGAAGTACTTAAGCAGTATAGAAGGACAAGTAAAACTAAGATTAAATGTTTTAGGGGTTGAAATATTAGTCATAATGGCCTACTTTGAAAAGAATTTTGATGGTTTTACTTGTTTTGAATAAGTACAGCAGAGTAAACTCGTAAATAACTATCTAGTACCAACAATATCCAGCTGATGTCAGAATGCTGAGTAATGCTGCAAAGCAGCTCTAATGCAAGGAAAGAAATCAAGTATAGGATGGGAAGATTTATTTACTTTTCTGTGAGTATTCTTGCTTATGGGGTGTATACCTGACCTTAGTGTTATTTTGCCAGAGCTACCTTGCATTTCACTGAATCCTAATGCTTAGAGATGGAAAATGTAGTCATTTTAAGGTGTGAGAATTTCAGGACAGATGGATGAACAGAGATCATCACTGACTTGCATTCTTTGAATACCATCTGGTTAGCAAATACTAGTAGGACAGAAGTAACATACGTTGTTTGGCTGGCCCTGTGTCTTGTCAGGAAACACAGTAGACTGGCATGGTCCAGGGATGCTTACATTCAGTGTTTCAGAAACAGCAAAGATCTTCACAGGTGTAAGAAATTCTCACTGATAGTGGAGGCAGCTCTAGGAATTACTGTATTTAATAGTGCTAGTCGAAATCCCAAGCAGATGTTGATCTTGGAAGCCTATATGTATGGGACATGCAGAGTACCTCTTCTCAATTCATCTTGCTAACACTGAGTGCATCCAGATTATTGTTCAACTAACTGAAGGTCAATTTTTTTTCTGGCCTGTATTTGAAAATGGGAAGAAGACTTTGAATTGGTAGAAGAAAAAACGGGTTAGACTGTGTAAGGAAAGCTTTGTTCTGGGTTACTGCGGCTCTCTACATCAGAGAATCTGGCTTCCTTACAAACTGGAGCTGAAAATAAAAACACAGATATGTCCCTGTGGAAAAGAGACAGATAAAGTTGGTGCTCCTACTGCTTGGTTCATTCCTGCTTTTTCCTCATCCTCCTAAACCTATTTTCAAGGGTCAAATCAGCATAGACATGTTGCAGCCCAGCAGCACAGACAGGGCTCGCTGCCCTTGCCGTGTGGCACAGAGGGGAGAGAAATCGCCCTCTCTCTAGCACTCACTGCGAAATTCATGCCCAGAGGTGAACGAGTCCGAGCGAGGGTGTAGAACCAACAAAAACATTTTAAGAGTCTCACTAACCAGCAAGAGACTGACATCAACCTTCACTAGGCACATTGGATTACAAAGGAAATTGTGTGAGGTCAGCTCAAGCCAGCTATTTCATACGAGTGAGATTTGATTAAGGCCGGGCTATGACCCAGCTAGATGGGGCCAGAGATGGTCTGGACAGTTTTGCCATTAATTTAAGTGGGAGCACAGTCTTCTGCCAGCCTATAATCTTTATCATTTATAGTTTGCGATTTCATTATTAAAGCAAGCTGTTTGCTGAAGATCAGAGGCAGAATTTTTATCAATTATTATAGAGCTAGTACTTTATCTTGGCTTCTTGTGTAAATATAAGCTTGTTTATTAGCTGTCAAGCAGCCGTTCACTCAAGTATATAAATAGCATTAGGAAAAAATGCATTTAACTTTTAAAAATCTAAATTCACTTCCTATGTAGAAATAAATTTGCTTTGAAAATTGTTAGTATTCAGCAGATTAATCTGTTTCATTTTTGTCAGGCTTTCACTTCACTACTTTTTTAACAAGATAAAATATCCATTGAAAGTACAATCATAATGAAATGGCACAACATAAATAGATGACTTTCATCATAATGCACTGTTTTTAGAAATGTTCATAATTTAAACAATTATGTTTCTTGACTTCTTGCCAATTAAGTTTAGTCATCTAGGGGCTGTGAATTTTAATGAGAAAGCTGAATGATCTTTTGCAGATAAAATCTGTTGGCAGGAACACAATCAAACAAGGAAAGGTATAATCTTTTCTTTTCCCCTTATTTCTCTAAGTATCATAAGAAAGATAAGAGAAAAAAATTAAGTGGCAGGAGAAACAAAACAACTGTGCAGAAAGTGCTTTATAGCTTTTATGTAGATTGAATAGATTTAAAAAATCTTTGCTTACTACCCCTTGAAATCAGCATGATAGATTTGAAAGATGCAAGAGATGTTAAGCATACCCATGAGAAAATTAAAATGAGAAGCAAACCTTAGCCAATAGCTGTTACCCTGTGATTATTCAGACAATTCTAATGAACCTCTTCAGAAAAATTCTGAATCCCAAATCATAAAGAAAAAAATAAATAGAAGTGACATTAGATACTTCAGATGGTAAACTGTGGTCCATGTATCTAACTTTCAATGGACACACCAGAATCCCCTGGGGATTAGAATTAGATTAGCTAAATGCCTAACAGCTGTCTCACAGGCATGAGACTAGATAAAGCAACCAAGCTGTAAATCTGTGCAAACTGCATGAAAGGCTACATAATGCAAATTGATTAGTTTAGGACTTGCATTAATGTGGTTGTGAATAAAAATAACCCACCAACAAATCCTATCCTAATTTTAACAGCTACTGAAGAGAAAAACTTAACAGACCGATCATTATGAGGTATGAGTCTACAATGAATTTACATTGTGATCAAAGAAAAAAACAGAATTACTAATCCCCATGAAGAAAGAGTTCTAATCTCTGTGCAGAAAGGCAAATATTTGAGGTTTTAACTTGGATTAATAGGTGGCTTTCATGGAATACCAATGCCCTTTGCATTTTTTTAAAATGAAAACTATGAACACCTATTGATTTGCATTCAAGGATGAAATATGTGATGTGGGACACGTCTCAGTAGATAGATCATACACTATTGAAATGTAACCTACGGTAACTATTAGATAGTGACTGATTCATTTTCTGTAGTTTTATATAGCTATAGATTATAGCATTTGAAAGTAAGAACAGTAGGAATATTAACTTAATTTCTTAAATGTAAAGAATCTGTTTCATAATATTTCTTGTCTACTCCAAATTGTACATCTTTTCTTTAGCTGAATTTTATCACAGAAAAGTAAATACCATTTAACGAGTGCTTTATTTGTAAGACATTTGTGAGCTGTAAAATTTTATGTCTTAAGTAGTCAAGAGATAATAACCATTAGATGATTAAAATACAGTAAGATCAGTGACCTATATTCTCTCTTTGAATGCTCTCCCTTCATATTGTCTTACTCTTTATGGATGGACTGCTACATTAATATTAATAAAGATTTTTCAGTTACATATACTGAAAGAAAGAGAAGTTTCATCAGATTGTCGGGCTCTTGGTTTCAGTGAGACTAAAAGCAACATTTTTGTATGAAGCACTGAGTTCTCAAAGGTTTAGGAGCCAAGTAGGATGCCTCTGTGATGTTTTTGAATGCAAATAGATGTAAAGTTGTTCTACTTATTTTTAGAGTCAAACAGAAGTCATGGAGCCATAGTTCACATAAAAGTAAAGCCCAAGGTAATAAGTGAGAGGTACTGAATCAGGTGCTAATGGGGCAACATAGCTCTGGCTAGGTAGATAGAGCACATGCAGAATAAATTCATGTACAGGGTTTCTCCACACTGTCCCCCTACACAGTGCCCGCGTCCAGAGCAGGTAGTTACCTTTCTCCCCTACACGCACCGAGAATTCACCATCTAAGAGTTTCTCTGCTTCTACCCCTGAGAGACCTGATAGTATAATATCTTTAATGCCTTTTTAATATAGGGCGCTATTGCAACAAAGCACCTGTAATTCCAATTCTAAAGCCAATCTGCTACTCGTATGATACTTAAATGCTCATTTGACTCAAATCAGATTTCCCTCACTGATAACTGCAATCACTGGTTTACAGAGAGTGGTACTTTCTCTGTTCCAGCAGGCACAGTATTAATACAATATTTCAGTTGTTCCTGTGTGAAGAAAGAAGTACAAAATTGTATTTCGACTTTCAAAATTTCTTCTGTGATAAAGGAAGAAGTTGGTAATTTTGGATTATAACTCATGAATGAAAAAAGCTGCATCCTCAGTAATCTTTATTGAGGATGACAGTTAACATGACTGTGCACCAAATCTTATTCTAACTTGTTGGTTGGATTATTTGTGTACTGTACTTCTTCTGAGGAAAAAAATGTAGTTTTCTGCTTCTTAAGAGGAGTGCTTAAGCTGTCAGGATGCTAGGTAACAAATGGGTATTTGAGTTCTTGTTTGCTGTATTTTAAGGAGTAACTAAAGCAATTCAAGAATTCAGTACAAATTAATGAGGACAGTTCCTGCAGGTAAAACTAAATTTTGGCACAGAGTTCATACAGTTTGGCATTCATTGCAAAAAAAAAATGAAACAAAACCCCCCCAGTCCTCTCAAATACGCCCCTAAAACACAAAACCAAAGAGCCTCAAAGAAGAAAAAAGCAAAATGGTAGGTAATGTATGAAAATAAAATAATATGTTTTGTTCTGAAGCATAGATTGTGCATTTATTACTTCAGCACACACACCAAAAAATATTAAAGGCCATACAGTGCTGTAGCCTTTTCCAATTTTACATTACTCGACTCACTGTTTTCCTGTAGCAGTGAATTACACAGGTAGATATATCTCATAGACTATTCTTTTGCTGTCTTTCCTATGAGCCAATGGTTTTATTTTCTGGTCACAGAAGCTCACTGTATATCATCACTGCTTTTTTCCTGGTTGAGCTTTCCAATCAAGATACAGGAAAGTAATAGGGAACTACAGGAAACATAATCCCATTGCAGCACTCCATGTCCTGAGTCCATAAAGCATGAAGCATTCAGGCCATGTTAGAAAGAAATTGAAAGTGAACTTACAGGAAGTTATTTCCTGAATACAAGGCCTCTTTATACCAGTCCTTCTTTCAAGGGCATGTTAATGGAGCCCCAGCAGCAGACTGAGATTTATAAGTGATGGGTGATATCTCACCCCAAGCAAAGGAAACTAAGGAAAAAAAGGAAAAGTCTAAGGCTACCTCCAAGTATTTCACAAGTGAATGCATAAGTGAATGAATGCATTTGTGCTCTTATTAAATCCCTTACTGTGCTGAAATTTAATGTGACTTGGTACTGGGAAACCAGTAAAGGTGGGAAGATAGAAGCAAAATACAAACATACGTATTCACCGCATTTAAGGTTCATATTTGGTTAATCCAATACTATAGAAAAAAGGGTGCTTTCGTGATGAGCATTGTGCTGCAGTGAAAAAATGTGGTAAATGGCAAATGAAAAGGTAGAGTTTGTCCTCTGCTGAAGGTGAGGAAAGACATTCACAAATAAAGAAATTATGATGTTTCTTTACTGGAGGATGTATGTTTGAAGCCATTCCTTCATTTCTGTTCTTCCTTTCTTTTTATTCTTTGTACAGTCTGTGCCTGTCTTATACCTTCTTGTTATTTTCACAGCGTTTGGGATATTTTTCATGTGTCATATACAAATTTTTTGTTTTCTCTGTGCTGTTCTAAAGCCAGTTTTAGCCAGGTGTCAAGCTTTCATTCTTTCAGTGATCCATACTTGACCATTTGTGATTTGTGGTCTGAGGGCTTCAATATTATCCTGTGCTTTTATTCTCTGAGTTTCTGCCTCGTGCTTGTTGTCTGGAGGAATGCTGCTACATTTTAACCTCCTGTGCCTTGTCTGTGATATGCAGGAGAAAGACAACTGTGTCTCTCCAGTTAGTTCCTGGTATAATTTCTTTTTCTCCCAAGGCTTGCAGAAGCTTCCACATGCTCGTTGTTCTAAAGAAAGGTGGAAAACAACTTACATGCCTCACAAAGTTTCCAAGGACCTTCAACTTTCTGCTTGGTTGTACATCAGAGCTGGTAACTTGGAGCTCTCTGTTAAAAACATTTTGAAATCTGACTTTGTATGGGAAGGGATTATTCAGCCATTGTATTGCTGCTGTTGCTATGTGGCACTGGGTCTACCATTGCAGCAAAGTTTGGGAGAATGGTCCAACAAATGCCAGCTCTCATATCTGTCTCTATCAGTGATATTTGAGCACTGACTTCAAAGGCTGAGGAGGTACTTACTGGACGTACTCCCGCTGAGCAGAAGCCAAGAAGGAGTCTTAGGGAAAGAGAGCGAGATAAAAGGGCTTCCTGCTGGTTTCTTGATACATTCTTTCTATACATGTTGACATTATGTTCTCTTCCCCCTTAGCAAATAGCTTAATTGTTTGAAACAATCCAACAAAACAAGTCACAACTGAGGTGACATTATTTTGCAAGGAATGCTGGAGTGCTTGAATTTATGATTCTTGAGATTTTAGATTAGCTCTACTCGTATCGTGCTTTACTTGCCTGTATTTAGTTTATTCTCTTCTACAGATATTACATGATGCCAATGTGATTTTTTTCACCCCCCACCCCCCCAGAATTTTGCTTCATAGTAGCCAAAGAACAGACTATAAAATTAAAGGAAGTTGTATCCTCAAGCTTCCCATTTCCTTGTGGAAAAAGTACAACTTCAGCACTGAGGTTCTCTTGATGGAGAGGACTCCCTGGACAGCCAACCTAATTGTGACAGGTTAGCATTAATTTTCATGAGTTAATGACTTCAGTTATATGGGAGTCTTAGAATGAGTTTTAATGGAGATCTGTTCCAGTCTTTTGTATTTACAATCATAGAACACTTTGGGTTAGAATGGACCATCGAAGTTTACCTAGTACAACCCTCACTAATGAGAATCAAAAATCTAGTAGTTCTGGGCTGAGGTTGACCTCAAGTAAAAAAATTGTTTAAAATTGAGGATACATATAAGTGATTTACTCCCTAGTGGCTTAATTCCTCTGTGGTTCCGAGCAGTCAGACATTCACCAAGCTGGGTTATTTCAGCCACTCTGTTTGCTAGGGATTCAGCGTTGTGTAGTGTAGAGAGAACAGTAAACATCATGAAATGAAATGGAAAGCAGAATGTAGCTGTGATGCAGTAAAGCTCGTAAATAGAAGTATTTCATAGTGAGCAAGTCACGACATAAGTGCAGCTAAAGGTAGGAGCTTTACTGTCAGCAGCATTGTCTCTGGAATTAAACAAAGCCAAGAACACTCATGTAAATTAAACACAGTATCTTGAATTGATACTGCTCTAAGAATGAAAGCATGTTGTGCATTCTGGGATGGGCAGGAACAGAGCAAATCTGGGTCAAAACTGAAAGATGTGTCTCCCTCTTCACTAAAGAATTCATTTTATCAATTTTTAGTGCACCTTTCTGAGATGCTAATCATACCTTATATAACGTGACACTATGTAGAATTTTTTTTTTTTTTGAAAATGCAAATGGCAGCATGTAAGGTTCATAAATTTCCCACATTTTGTGTTTTCTTCTTACAAAAGTCTAAAAGCTTGACTAAACAGCTAAGTTTTTTGGAGGGAATAGTTTGTTTTGAAACTAAAATGTTGAAAAGTTTTGTTTGGAACATGTGGCTTTTTCATAGCATTGATTATAGTGATTAAAAGTGCTGTCTATGTCTGATATTATTGAGAAGAATAAAAAAATGTAAATAAAACCCCCATCCTAAAAGAGCTTTGAACTCTCAGCCTGCAATGTGTGTGGCTGTTATTTTGCTTATTAGGCTATACAATTAAACACATAAACAAGTGTGAAGATTTTTGAATGTTAATTTTGCCACTGGAGGGAGCCCATATTCCATAGATGCTGTAGAAAAAAAAAGGATTATAATTCTAAAAGGAAAAAGAAATGGTGCTTCTCTGATATGATACATTTTTCCTGGTGTTGACTTTGCATGTATGCAAAATTTCTGTTATACTTACTGTACTGTTCATTTTTATTACTTCCATGTAATGTGGAAATTAAAAGTCAAAAGTCGGAAAAGCAGTTGCCTGCTTTGAATAGAACTTTTTCCAAAAAAGAGATAGTTTGGAAGAAAACTAATTACTGCCTTAGTTTTAACACTGGAGTAAGGAAGTGAGCAACTAGGCCGCAAGGTCAGTGTAGCTCCAGAGCTGGCAGGGCCTTCGACTTGTTTTTGAAGTCTTTGACTATCATTAATTTTCATTTTTCATAAAAGCAATCATCTTCTAATCTAAGTGGACTTGCTAGTATGATTTTTATCTTTCGAGACCTCTGACTTTTTAAATATGATCTTGAGTTAATCTTTTCTAAAGCACGGTTCAAATGTCTAGGAAAGTTACCAACGTAGTGCTTTTTGTCATCATCTTATAATAACCAGTCGACAGGCAAGAAGCTATTAAAGCTTTCCTCTCCCTTGAGGGTTGTTTGATTTGTCATTCTCCATTTTTGCAGGCTGTGTACTCAAACCAATTTGTGATAACATGACCAGAAAGCTAAATTCAGTAAAGGGTTCATGCTGACATTGTTATTCCACACCAGAGGCCCAGCAGGGAGAGATAGTGCTATAATTCAGATAACATGATGAAATGAGATCTTGTATCACAAAGACTTTGGTGGAGGAAGAAACATAAACATTTCCTCTTTTTAAAACATAAACATTTCCTCTTTTTATTTAAATTAGGAGAAGATGTGGGGTCATACTGAAGTTGCATCTGCTATTTTTGTTTAACATTTTTAATGAAGATTCAGCTGAACTGAGGCTTAGGGAGATGGTTGAATTACAAGATCTTCTCTCAATACATATTTTAAGGATTTAGATTTACTTTGTCAGGTAGTTTTTATTTCAAATATTTGAAGTAGGTCGGAAGAAAAACATGCAACAAGCTATATTTATCACAGGAGATACTTTAAAAGTAAATTGCATAAGCCTAAAAGAGTTTTACATTTCCATAATTAAATTGATATTGATTTGTTGAATATTTTACAGAATCATTTTTTGAGAACATGGGACAGGTCAGAATGTCCTTGCTTTTAGCAGTGAGATCATAAACACTAGCAAGAGTTTATAGTGGAGAAGTTATTTTCTACCTATTTTGCAGCGTCTTAATTTACAAATTTTGCATTTTCAATTAATTATGCAGCATTTCTCATCTTGATATTTGAAATGGATTATTCCTTCTTGTTTGTTCTCATTTTTATTTATAATTTTTTTTTTTTAATTTGTCCCTTTTATATGTAAATGCAATGTGGTCTTGCTAGAATTAGAGTCTGTGGCTTTGCATATGTGTATTCCACACTGGTAACTGAATTTAGCTTGAGTCTTATACTTTTCTGAATGTACTTCAAGAAAACCTGTATTAATATGAAAGAAAATATAGCCAAGCAAATGCAATAAAATGAAGGTATTAAAGTGTGTAGAAGAGATTAAAGAGAAATTATTATCTTGTCAAACCACATTGAATTGAGGTCATAGATATATTTTAGATATTATCATTCTGTAGTGTCAGATCTGAGATTTTTCTTGAAAGTTTGTTCTGGCAAGTCATGAGCAAATAATTTCATTCATTCTTGATAGTTTGTTCCAAAAACCATGCACTAGGATGAATACCTGCAAATTTTAATGAAGAAAATTGGAAAAGCAGGAGAGAAAGTGAAATAAACTGTATCTTAATTAAAAACAAATTAAGTTAGCATAAGTATTGACATGGAGAGTTTCTGAATGTTTCGTTGTTTTCAAGGTAAACAATGGCTTTAGACTGTTCCTTTTCTGTTTGCACAGTTTGAAGTTTTGCTGCTTAGAATGTGCTCTTAAACACAAAGGAATTCCATTTTCAAACAGCTTTCCGACCTCTTCTTTCTATCAGGAATATTCATCCTCAGAAGAGCTCTTCAGTGAAATTTAAAGTGAGGTAAATGGAGTGTTTGGCTTGTGCAGAGTTCTTTTGATGTAGGCATTTCAAGCAGTTCAACCAAAGAGGTTTTTGTTGGTTTTTTTTTCATTAGGACCAGGTAGAGAAACTGAGTTGTAAAGCTGAAGAAAGCCCAAATCAAAAGCAGTATTTCCAGAACCCTGATTCAGCTTAATTCATTAGCCTTCATGTCTTGATCACTGTCTCTGCATCCTAACGTATTGTGGAAAATCACAAGATAAACTTGCTTAAGGCTGCTAGGTCTTTGTATCTCTAAAGCCTTATTTCTTTTATTGAAGTAAATCATGTTACTCCATCTCAGTAGTGCTTTAGGTCTTCTTTCCTTAGCGGATGTATAGAAAATCAGTACTGGCAGTGTTTTCTCTATTGTTTATATCCTTGCTACACAAATATTTGATCATAACATCAGTTCCAAATTGAAAAAAGTGATGAGATCTGAAAAAGCAGATGGTGTACAACGAATGATACTTTTTCAGACAGGAGATACAGGAGAGGCCTCTGTGACCTTGACCCCAAATTAGATATTCCAGGAGATGTTCCTGATTGAGCTAATGATCCCTTTTTTTCCTCCAGAAATTTGATGTAAAATTTTTTTCTGTTTTCTAGAAAAACTCAGTGTAGAGCAAGGAAAAGAATTACCCATGCCAATTCAAAAGAAAGCTCAAATCAAGTCTATTTCTAATGCTTGCAGTGTTTAAAAAATTAAATCCTTGCTCAGCTCCTCATGTGGTGCCAAATTGAGCTTTCATCTTCTGAGCAGAAAGAGGAGAAAAGCTGAAAGAAAAAAAACAAAACAGATTGAAGAAACTTTTCATTGCAGAACAAGAAAGAGGAGTACTGTAGGGACTGTATATCCCACATACCGTGAAATCACAGTAAATACATGTTAATTAGTTGGGTCACCTGAACAGAAATATTCTATCCAAATTTATTTCCTATCCCCCAAAAAATTTGCTTTCGTATTGTTCTTTAAAGTGTATACATCCTTGAAAAATTGTGATCATATTGCAAAAGACCGAGAATTTTTGTCAGATTTTTATCTACCGACTTTCAGTGCTTTCTTCTAGGCCCAGACATTTTTTGCTAGTCCCAAACATTATTTGAAGATAAAGGAAAGATATCCATCCCCTGTTCTTATGATAGTTCTGTGTTACATTTTTGTTTCTGTTGTGTCTAGTTTTCAAGTATAGTTATAACATTCAAAAAACCACAAATTTCAGACATTTATAATTTCAAATATGGGATTTATAGTTTTTTGTAGTTCCAAATGTTGTTAAATAGATTGGCTTTTTAGGAAAATTACGAAGACACACAGATTTTCTTATTAAAATGAAGAATTTATGCATATTTAGTAACAATCCATTCATTCACACTTCAGCGCTTCAGATTAAACAAGGTTGAGCTTGGCTGCACGAGAGAAGAGGGAGGAATGCATTTTCAAAATTCCCCCACTTTTTTTTGCTGAAGTGACTTTATGAACCCTATGCATCTGCAAGGTGTAAGTGTTTCCATTGCCAAGGTATAAAATGTTTCTTTTTTGTTTCTCAGAAGATACTGTGCCTAACACAAAATAACAAGTGCACATGAAAGCTTTTGGTGCCTTGTGAATTGCAGCACTTTGCATGTAACATAAAATTCGGATTTGAGCCCGGTATGTTTTTGAGACCTTTTTTAAACACTTGGAAGAGCTAGTTAGAGAAAAAGTATGAATTAATTGTCCTAATTTAAACGTAATGTGTATTTTTAAACAAATTGCTTAGGCCGTGTGCTAAGGGATGTGGTGTGGCAAGCAGATCTCAAAGAGAAATTTGAAATAGAGGAGAATGCAGTGGTTTGTTTGGGATTACATCTAAATGGCCTGAGATTATTTAATAGGCTATGTAAATGGCAGAAAATTTTCTTGAAATTATGATGAAAAGATTCTTTGGTTTTGTTGCTGGCTATATCAGTGAATCATAAAAAGGCAGGTCATAACCTCTGTGTCTGAGTTTTTAAAAATAAATATCTGTCTCATTCATAGATGAAGATAAATTAGCATTTGGAAATGTATGTAAGTGTTTTAACTGAACTGTTTCTAAAAATAGAAAACATTAAAATAAATTATGTGAAAATGTAGTTGCTTAAAACAGTGTTGAGAATGTGTTGATATGTTTTTCTAAATTTCAAGAGGGAGAAAAAGTAAACAAATTAAAAGTTATGTACCAGAAGAACAAAATGGAAACACAAATTGTGCAGCCATCTGCAGGACATATTTTAATGACTAACACGGAACAATTTTAATAGATTTTGAACCCTTTAGAGAACCAACTGTTATTTACAAGCTGGCCCTATTAAGTGATAAGAAATGGCTGAGTGTTTGGTATCTAGATGATTAAACAAAACAAAGTTGATGTTGCTTAGAGGTTTGGAAAGCTTTATATGGGTTTTGTGACAATGAAATAAGTATTGCTTTAAGGAAATTATTATGCTTTTCTATTTTAAAGAAAGAAAACAAATTAAAGTGTGAAATTAAGGTGTTAGATATCTAACTTCATGGAAATAAGCCTTCTTCAAAACAACAATAAGATAACGGAAACTTTTAAGCACATGGATCTTTAAAAGGACTGAGGTATAAATGACAGCTGTATGGCTTGCTTGTTAGCAGACTAACAGAGCCTTTTCCTTGCTTTATAAATTAGCTGCTTATTCATTTCTTTGGCACTGCAGTGCAGATACTTTTTAATAATAATGACAAAAATCCCCAAACCAAAACAACAACAACAAAAAAACAACCCAACCAACCAACCAAACAAAACCAAGAAAAAACCCTACCTGTTTCCTTAGGTCTTCACAAAGACCACTACAGAGATGCCGAAGCAGAAAGGGTTTTAGTTGTCACTGAGAAGCCCTGCCTCTCAGAGGCTGGGGCCACCATCTCATCCTTTCACCCACAGAGGGGAGTTTTGCGTCTTGCTGTGATCTGTGCCCTTCACAGAAGTGATGCAAAAGGATAGAGGCAGAAGTCAATCTGGCTTTTTGTCCACAGACTCACTCGAAATATAATTTTTCCCTCAACAGCACTTAGCTAGGTTTTTGCAATAATGAATTAGAGAGTAGAAATATGTTTTGTGGCTACAAAATGTTGGTATTGCTAGTTTAGAGTGTGTAATTTGATTATGTGGCTACCCTAAAGCATTTATCATATTATACCAGGATAATAATAATTTGGTTTTATGACATTTTTAAGATGTCTGCTTAGTTTGGAAACTTGATTTAGATTACAGCACTTGCTGATCTGGGTCCCACCAGAATGAAACCATTACACAGAGTGTAGCAAATAGCATAAGAAAGAACTCTGCTATGGACAGAAATGGTTTGACCTTCCTTTTGCTTATCTACTTCAGCTAGCTATTGTGTACTAACATCAAGTTTTGTGCAGTCCTGTGGCGAACTGGATCAGGGAACAGATTTGGTAGAAAATGAACAGAACTTTTGTAGTTTCAGGGTTTATAAATTTTCCATTCCATCTGGGCAAGAGATGTGATGAATGTGAGCACCAGAGCAAGGGAGGCAGTAGGGCTTAGTATTGAGAGAGGACGTTAGGAAATGGGGATGTGAGACTGCCTCATTTTACAGAAATGCAGTTTTTTGTTGAATTAATGTGATTGCTTTGCACAGAACCAGAGCAGAGAGGGTAAGTACAGAAAGTTAAAGAAAGCACTCAAGAAATTCTATGTGGAGAAAGCTGTTAGTTTTTGTTTGTTTGGTAGCTTTTTCCCCCCTAGTGCTTATTTAAAAGAACTGAAGCAGGTAATGGTACAGTGGGTTTACTTTCACTGTAAAAATGGTCCATTTGTAGGAACATTGAAAAAAGCTTCACCAAAACTGAAACAATACTAAAATAGACACATTTGAGCTTTTTTTCACTGCAAGCAGTTCAAACTGCCTTACTTTAAATAATCGTATTATTTATTCTGCTGGAAACACCAATATAATTTTTCTGTAGTTTCTTTGTATTTTCAGGTGTCCACATGATTAAACTTTGGTGTCTTTCCTCAGAATAAGGGTCTTTTTGTGGAATTCCCCATTAGTCCTTTAACCCTTTGCTATTAAAAACACGAAGTAGGAAGTTGAAGTGTTTACAGCCAGCAGTATAGTAACTATGAAGTCCTTTGGCACCCACTGTAGGCAGGAGCTCATAATTCCTGTGCTCCTCTGTTGGGGTGGTTTTGATTCTGGGGTAGTTTAACCAGAAATAAGAAATCAGTATAAGAAATCTTCAAGAGAAGTCCTACTGTGTCATAGCCGTGACTCTTGACATGTCAGGAGAATACATTTGCTGATGTATTTGGTCTACCTAAGTAGCAGCACAATGAAGAAATATTACAAATGTCAGAATTAAGAATGAAACTGCAAAATACATCATTTTTATAATGCAAAAGAAATGTGTCTGCATTAAGAAGCATCAGGGGATTTAAGACTAATTCAATGTATTTTCCTATAGCCCAGTCTTTTTGTTATGTCATTAAGAAGTAAATAATGGAATATTTTGCAGGAAAGACATCTTATACTTTCAAATCAGTGACATAAATCTAACCATATGGATTACGAAGTCATCCTTATCTACTTACAGTTTAATCTGCTGATGATACATAGTGTGTTCTGTTGGCATTTCTTTAATATTGTACGAGATGAAAAACTCATCAGTCATTTCCAGATTACCTTCAATAAGGTTTTCAGAATGCGCTTTTAATGAGGCTAATTTTTAATATAAAAATTGTGTACAATTTCCTGACATGGGTGATGAAAGTCAAATGAAGAAAAAACACCAGTGCAACTATTGTAACAAGGGTCTACTTGCTGTCTATTATTCATGTCTTATTCCTCATGCCTAGCCCTTAGTCTTCACATATCAGAAAAATCTAGGTCTGGAATTTCTGCAGATCTACAAACACATGCACATCTAAATAATGAAGAATCATTGATAATTAATTCAAATAAAAAATGTGCACAAATATTCATGTTAACATTTTTGAAAAATATGACTGCTTAAATGGCTTGAAAGTATGACTGCTTGGCAATAAGTGCTGTGAATATTTTCCTGATTTTTGATCTTGTACAATTTTTTTTCAATTCTTTTAAAGTGGTTGATACATCAAATGTTGTGTGATGTCCCTTGATGTTCCTGCTGCAGTTGGTTTTTCACTGGCTTGTACATCTTAAACTTTTGAATCATACAACTGCCATACAGGCCTTTTTAATAGAGCGCATTAGTAGCATGATATATTTGGGGGATTAATCCTTTATTATGTCTCTGAACAATATGAAGACAGACTAGATAAAGGACCTGAGGAGGAGGAGATTGTGTTCCTTTCTGTAATTCTTCTCAGTTGTCTTCTTTGTAGGTAAAATATGTTGAGATTGTCAAATCCTGTTTTACCTGATGATTTACGTGAAGATCAGGATTAAAGACTGAGCATGACGAAGAATGGTTTATTAGGTTTGGTATTTTTTAGCACTTAGTGGGATTGTCACAAGGTTACTTATATAAAACAAAATTTGAAAAAATACATCAGTTTTACTTATATAAAGATTTTTAGAATTAAAATAATGCTGCATTACAGTAATGGCTACTGAAGGATTTTTCAATGTAGAAAGTAAAATCTGAGATCTCTGTCTATAACCAATAATTCCTATATAAAGATTATATAACATTAACTCATTTCTGTAATGGGGTTGTAACTAACTAGTCAAGATTCTTGAGTATTAAAACAGAAGAAAAAGCAGGCCCCTTCCCTTTTAACTTTGTACTAATACATGCTTTTCATTGTCAAACACCTATATTAACTGCGAAGGCAGCAGCAGCTGCAAAGGTAGCAGAGAGCTAGCAGTATGAACACAAAGATAGCAATGAATGGATCCCTTGTGTTTTCTCATGAGAATACATTCTGTCACTTGGATAACTCTACCTTCAGTCAGTAATAATTTATGAAAATTAACTATTCTGTGTCAAAAGGACTGTATTCATTTAAGTGATAGGTCTTGGCAGGCAGCAAAGTGTGGGGTTTTTTTATTGTATCTGTGATGCATTTTTTTAATCAGCTAAGGAGCAAATTATCCCATCAGATGACTGTCTTGTTAGCGTCACTTTTCATGAGCCAAATGAGAACATTTTGACATGTTTTAAAACTGGTATTTTTGTATGTAAAAGGAAAGAAAATGGAAAAAAAATCTCCCAGAAAGAATGAAAACCTGGCACCCCAATTTTCAGAGTGTATTACTATATTGACGGCGTGTCTAAAAGCAGTTGGGAGTGATAGTATAGATGACTGCACAGAGGCTAATTAGTTTCTTGCTTGGTTTTTACTTAAAGGGAGGCAAACAAAAGCTAGAGCTTTTTGACATTGTGAGATTAGTTTTTGTTCTGTGTTTTGAAGAGTATGATGGTTACCTTGCTATGTGCAATATAACGTTGTTTATTATGTAATTATATTTACTTGCCCCAAGTAAATAAATAAACAACTAAATCAACATAGTAGCTGATTGGAAATATCCATTCTACATATCACTGAAGAGTTCTCTCTTATGTATTTCTTGTGTTGTGTTGGAGAGAAGGAAAGAGACTCAAACATGCCTATATCAATAAAACTTGCATCCTAGCCATATCACTTTAACTTCTCCATTTGCGCTTTTCCATTCCCTGTTTGTTTACACTCACAAAAATAAATAAGTCTTGGCAGAATGTTAAAGTTTACTAAGAGTTTGAGTCATTATTCACAATAAGCACATCTGTGAATAGCTGTATTAACTATGATAGCCAGATATGGAACCTGTATGGTCTTACTGGAAGCTACTTTCTAGTATTATGTGCATTTTACTATCTTGTATACGTATGTTTGATGCAATGGAAGAACCTCAGGAATTTAGGTAACCTCGGACAGTGTCAGAAGTCTGTTTTCCCAGGCTGGCCTGCAGGGCTGAGAGTGCAGGTTTAGAATGGACATGGGGATCACCTAGCTTAATCCCTTGTGTTAAAATGTGAAGAAAGTATAATGAGACCATCTGTTTCAGGAGCTCACCATGCTGTTACTAAGTACCTAAGGCCGAGTGGATTCTAAAGTAGTCCTTTGCCATGTTTCAGTCTTTAGTTGCCATAACCATTAGAAAGATATTCCTGTTATTAACCCAAGGTCTTTTTGCCAGGCGTAAATGATGATTCTTGTCCTGCTTCTGTAGACTGACATGTGGAAATGGCTCTGACATGAAGAGAGACCTGATGACATTTCTCTTAAGATTTTATGATGAGGAGATAAATGGCCGCGTCTTTACAAAGTCACTTGAGTGTTCGCAAATTCAAAAAATCTTAATTCCTGGAACTTTTCCCAGGAGATCTATTGTAGATCCCTTTTTTAGATAAAGAAGTCCATCAGTAACCAACAAAGTTTACAGATTCCATTCCAATTGTCATTAATTCCATGCCTATTAATAAATCCAAAAATAAGGTTTGCCTTTTTTGGAACAGTGTTGCACTACTGATTTACATTCATATGCGGCTCACTGTGAAACTGCAATAACTACTAATTTTTGCCATTTGGTGTTTGTGCATTTGTCTTCTCCAGATTAACTGCTGTCCTCAGACATACTTTTGCTGAATGGTTTGTTGATTTCACACCATGTCTTCAGCTTGACAAAACCATTTGGAATTTTGATCTTATTTTCCCGCTACCCATTCTATAGGAGAAATTGTAGTTTCTCCTGTTTTGAAGCTGCTGACATTGTGAATGTGTCTTTTCTCTTGTTCCCCTGGTGAGGTTTCCCAGTGAGAGCTGTTTCGAGACACCTTTTTTATAAGACTGATGGACACTGGTAATTAGCCTTTTGGTATAATTTCATTTTTCAGCTTTTGCCTTTACCTCATGTAAGTGTCCTCTATATTTAATTTCCTTAGCTTGAAATTGCTTCTGTTGGGGGATACTGAAGCCTTGCTGAAGTTTCTGATCAAATGCCACAGTACTCATTCAGCTGTTAGCTCTCAGACGCAGAGAAGGTTGTTATCCCAAATTAATGCTGATAAAAATCAGTCAGGACTACTGTCTCTGCCTCCCTTGTACATATCATATGTAATCTTTAGCACGTCTTGCTGATGCAGTTGTCAGGCATTCTGCTGTCAGGGCAGTGCTAAAAGGTGTTTTCACTGAATTAACATCTCGCAGATCAAAGCTTTAATATTAGCAGAGGTTCTTCATAATGGGCTGCAAACACTTTATACCATTAGTAGGACATCTTGAGCTCCCTCAGGATTTGCCTTTGGGTTATGAATCACATCTTACTTTCAGACAGAGTTTTTTCTTTGGTAATCAGGGTGATGGCTAACATGCTCATGTCCTGCAATTTGCTTTTGGCATTGATATTATAATTTATTGCAGAAGAACTCTTATGGATTCATTATAATCCCAGAGAACTAACTTTTAGAGCAGCTTTTATTATTTTTGTTGTCTGAGGAAGGAGCAATGACATTTAATTAGCACTTTAGGGAAAGTTGTTGACTTGAACCATTACAGTAATTTCATCATGTTGGCATCCAAAAAACATTTACTAAATTTTTGAAGTGTAACCAGTGTTCCTTTTCAAGGCACAATAAAAGGACCAGACATATAATATCTAAAGTTGCATGTACTGGGGATCAAAAGGCAGAAAAAGTAATGCTGACATATACCAAATTGCATTAATTGGGAATTTTATTTAATTAATTTGTAGAAAGACAAAACGTTTTAACACTGTCTTAGAGAACATGTCAGAAGGTTGTTGGTAGTCATAGGGGAAGAAGATTAAGATTTGCTTATTTTATTGTTTTCAGGTTTCTTTGACCGGGGAAGTGCAATGAAATTTGTGTTCACTCAATGTTGAAAGAAATATGTTTATTGGTTTTGATCTGTTGCGTAATAAGTTCTTCAACTTTTACAATATTGAGGTATACACATTACATACAGGGCAAATGTTAGAGCTGGATTTTTTTTGCTTGTTTTGCTTTCTCTTTGCTTCTCTCTTGGCCTGTAAATGTATTTTCCCCAATATTTACCAGTTGAGGGAAAAGCTACACTGCTGTACTTTTTCATTGAAATTGCATCAAAATGGTTTCAGCAGCTCTCTTGATTCCTTGCCAGCTGGAGGCAGGCAGCTGCCAGTTCCCCACCCCTCCAGCTGCCTCTAGAGCTGGGCTGGGTTTAGCAGAGGTGTGGTACCATGGTTGAGAGAGGCAACTGATGGGGACGGCTTTGCAAATGCCTTCTGTGGTTTTGGAAAGCTGAACAAGAACATTTCGTTCCAAGGCTAGCTTTTGCACCTGGAAAAATTCTGACTAAAAGAGCATGTTCAGCCATTTCTTGTTCTATTTGTTTGTGTGTTATGAATCTCATTACAGAGCTGGGTGTGACATTCAGAATGCAGGAGGGAATGTAATATTAATTAACAGTAGAAATGGCTCTTCTGCAAGCTAACTTAGAGCTTTCTAAATGAGCATTTTCTGTAAACGACCATAAAAGGCTGATCAGATCTCCCGTTGGAAGGACTGTTGGCCTGGTGTGATTATATGTTCTTTAGCAGAGAACACGTATTTCATTCTTGAGCATTCTTATTTTCGAGGATGAGTTCTATTAAAAAGAATTA
The DNA here is from genome assembly GCA_013397755.1 of Cnemophilus loriae. Classification (NCBI taxonomy): domain Eukaryota; kingdom Metazoa; phylum Chordata; class Aves; order Passeriformes; family Corvidae; genus Cnemophilus; species Cnemophilus loriae. The sequence goes on from VZTF01002191.1 coordinate 4,029,142, forward strand.
TGACTAGAAATGAGGATACGGGATCAGCAGAAAGGTACTTGTGTGACAGTGGTTCATAAAATGGGAAGGTGGAAGATAAGTGTTATTTGGATGTGATTTTGGTGGGGGTGTCTCATTTTGAAACTGGGGGTCAGCTGAGGTTTGCTAAATGAGTCAGTGAAAGTGTTAGGTGAAGGAGATTACTGAAATCAAGGCTGGCATGGATTTAGCTGTTTATGTTTGGATAATGCATTTTTGTGTGTGTGTGTAAGCTGTTCTTTGTAGTTTCATTATTGTTATAATAGTACTGTCCCTCCGCTCTATCTTTCTTCCTTCCTCTGCTTTCCTAGCTATGATGCATCAGCTCCATTCTGTTCATGACTTGCTATTGTATAGATCTGTGATGTGATTTTTCAAAATCTCCCTTTACTACCAGAAAGCTCATTGTCTGGAAAATTCAGTACGATCCACTGTAGCTACCTGTGCTTCCCCAGCATGTCTCTTGCTTCATCCCCATCTTCCATTCCAGTCCATCATTCGCCTCATCTTTCCAACATTGCCTGATGCAAACATTAAATGTGGAAATAAACATTGTCTGTAAGGAATGGAAAAACTCTAATTAGGAAATAAAAACTGGCAGTGGGACATAAGTGAGTAGAAGGAGTGACTGCAGGGAACCTTCTTGCAGCTCGGCTCCTTAGCAGTTTTCACCCCAGCATCTTTTTAATATTTCTGTGCTGGTTCATTTGGAGAAATACTGCTGAGATCTGGGTAAGCAGAGGATAAAAAACCATCTGAGGTCAAAAATCACTGGCATAAGAGGTTTGGAGCTAAGAAGGCAGCATCAAATGATGGAAATAATTGGGTAGTTTCTCTTTAGAAAATGAAGCCCTTCTCTGTGCTTAAAATTTGCAAGAGCCCTCTGCCTGAAAATATTTGTCTGGCTGTCTGGAATTTGTAGCCTGCAGTTCATTAGCTATTGAGAGTGAGGTGAACACTGACATTTTAATGAAATGGCTTGTAAAGGTATATTTTATTTTAATGCATTTCCTAAGCATGAAAGGAAACACCCTAATAAGCAAATATTATAGGAGATCGATCTGTGTTCTGAATGTATTGTGTTAAATATTAAACCAAAATTCAATCTTCAAAGTTTGAAAAAGAAATATATAAGCCTCAATGTGACCTTAAATACGACACTGCCATCAGTGCCTTTATGATAAATTGCTAAAAGCAATAATCTGTCTCTGTAATCAGATATGGCCGTAGTATCTGTGGAGTTACATTTCTACTTATGCAGAGGGCTACATTCAATTCATCAAAAAAGTGGATTTAAAAGCAAAATGTAATCTGTTAAGATGCAAGACCTGGCAAGTTTTGTGTTTCTTCAGTAGTATAAAATTGAAACTGCTTTAGTTGTGGATGGAATTAAACTTTTCCCTAGATGTCTGGGCTATTACTTTTTCAAGAGACACCAAGCGCTGGCAAGCAGATGAAAGAGGAAAATGTTTTAAAATATTTTACTTTAGAGTACAAAGGAGGGGCAGGGAGGAGGGGTATGTATGTGTGTTGATGTGTTAAATGGGTGCCTGCATATTGTTAACTACTGTAATTGGTGAGTACTTATCTCTGTGAGTTTTATGGATTTAGCCAGGTTTTGAATCTTATGATTTAGTTATGAAAGGGCAGAGTGGGCATCTGCAGAGGTAACTTCAGAGCTGTCTCTGGCCTCGGTCTGGAAAGAAGCCTGGGAGACATGGTTGCACCCAAGAATGTTTTTGTGTCTAAGGAAGAAGCCCAGAGGGGTATCCTGCTAAATAAGTAAACACGGTTATTGGGATGGTAAGGACAGCAGATACGCTATATAAAGATGGTTCTAAAGGTTCTCATCAGGTGGGGCTGATGAAATTGGTACCCTGGCAGATCTGCTGCGTGGGAACAGATGATCATGAACAAAGGTCAGTTCAAAATCTAAAAATATACATGGTTTTAATCATATGGTTCAATTTCTATTGAAGTTGGTAAAGAGACTAATTTTATCTTGATGTCCTTGACTGAGACAAAACCTTTGGATCAGCTTCCTTAAAATGCATGAGGTATCTGCTACTCCAGATCCCTGATCTGCTTTTCTTTTAATTATTTTTTAAGAAGAAGTAGTAATTTTAGTGCTGCTTTGATTTGCTGCAGGAACCTAATAACAATTTGATACTGGAAGGTTTTGAACAAGTTTATCTCAGATCACACAACACTTCAAAATCTGGATTTGTTTTTTCTTAATTCCGTATTGTACAGAAAAAATAAACAAAAATCTTTTAAAAACAGGAGTGTTCTTTTGTGTTCAGACTAATACTTAATATTATTAATTAATCTATGAAGTACAGACTGGCAGCAATCCTTGTTTTCCTTTGGTTTTAACACTACTTGTGGTGGATAATAAAATAAGCAAACCTGTATTGCTGTTGAGCATTTATAATGCTTCATTAAAGAAGTGGTTGTCATTCTGTTTTGAAATAGCACCATGTTTATTTTTGCGGTATTGATTAATTAGGTTTCTGTTTAATGATGCATATGTAAGGTGGAGGATATCTGGCTGTATACAGCACAAAGTACTTGAAGTGAGGCTTATGTTGAGTGCAGCAGGTCCCTGCCTGTACAGCTTGAAAATATATTTAAATCCCTGTAAGTTCAGTGTCTCAGAAAAAAAAACACAGACAGGAGAATGTTCATGTTTTGAAAGTGGGGAAATGAGACAGGCTGGCTTTTTTGGAGGCAGGCATCATTATTTTAAAAACGCTACAACCATAACCCAAAGCAAGAGAAGTGTGTTAGGGTATGTGTCGGAGATTGCTTTCAGCTTCTTGTAGCTAATTCTAGCTAATTCAAGAATAAATTACTTTAAAATTTCTAACCAAATTTAGAAGGCTGTCTGAATTGGCTGTCATGAGCTGAAAGGTGTGCCTACCTATTTTGTATATGTTAAAGCAATTTAGGATTTCATGGCGTGTGAAAGGATTTGTAGGACTTTGCAGTTAAGAAACCATGACATTCAAAAGCTATTTTGTGGTTGATATGTTTTAAATTGTTGGAACTTATTTTAGAACAGGGCTGTTAAAGGCTGTCTGAAGCTACGTGTGTGCATTACTATTTTTTTCACTGACCCTAATCCTGGTAGAAATAGACTTACCCACAAACAGTGGCAAGTCTTTATATTAAATGGCCTAGTCTATTTCTGTTGCCTTAATCTTGTCCTTATGAGTTTGTATAAATCTGCTTCTTTCATTGTTATGCATCACACAAAAGGTACTAAAAATATCTGTTTAATTTTTTTTTTTACTGCATACTGAAACAGTGATAAAAAGATGAAGAATATTTTGTTTTATGTAACTCCTGCTAGGCTAATATTACTCCTTTTAAATGTCATTTTATGTCAACACACCCAGCTGAAGCTGTAGGACCTTTAATACCACCCACACAAATAGTCTCTGATTCCTGCAAGGAGTCATTTTCCTTAAGTATCTATCCAACAGATGGATCACAATTTCCTTGTATGGCAGAAACAGTTAAAGTAGGATGGAGCCACAGGAACATTATATTACAACGTAGTTTCAATTCAAATTACTTGCTGTCTTCTTGTAACGTAGCAGCTTGAGACATTGGTGATCTTCCCTTTTTTAGTAGCCATAAAAATGTTCATACTGTGTTGTGTTTTGCTTTGTCTTAAACCTCTTGTCTGGCTTGGAAATTTTGTGTGAAGGATGTTGGTTTGAATAGCCATTCTTAAGTTCAGATAAGAAGGGGAAAGGGTCATATTGCTGGACTGAATCTTTTTTTTGGCAGGGAGTTTGTGGAAAAACAGTCATGCAAGCTTCAAATTTAAATACACACGAGATGCTATGATAATAGTGCATGGAAAAATGGAGAAGAGAGTTACTACTCTGTAACTTTGATAGGTGAGTGTCTGAATGGACATTATGCCATTTGTATGGAATTTTTGGAGTAAAATTTTGTTGATTTTTTTTTTTCCCTGTCAGGATACCATATATGCAGGCTGCCTGGACCAGCTGCATTCATTTCTCCTTTTAGCCAGCAAAACTGCAAAGTCTTGATGTTGATAATGGCTAGAATGGTCTTAAATACTAGACTGTGAAATAGGTTTTTCATGGGAGATAGGAACAAAGCTGATCTGACAAGCATTGCATCATAAATGAAAAGGAAGTCTTGCTTTCTAACCTGTCTCATGGCTCTGTAATTCCTCTGTTTTCTTGCCAAAAATAATTTACTGCTAATTTAACTCTAAGGATCTTGGAAAGCTTTTTTTGTTTTTTCCTTTTTGCAAATTCCCAAAGTTTTGATCATGATCACTGCTGTTCATAGATTGACAGTGTATATTCCTGCGGCTGCTTTGGGTATTTTAAATAAATTTCAGGTTTAAAAACTTGGAGGTAGTGCATTTTAGTTAATAATCCTCCACCATGTATTAAATCTGTACTGTTAGAGCTGGTTTTAATTAAACATAAATTAGTCTACAGCCTGCCACTGTGGGTCTTGTAAGCTAACATTTAATATATGCACTAGTTAAATAGACAGGAGGGAGATACAGTTAGATCCATTATTAGTAATGTCCTCTGATGAAAATGAGAGGAGATCTGAGCTCTCGGTCCTTGATTATGTAAAGGACGGCAGATGAAATACTGGAGCATGCTCACCTTGGGGGGAAGACAGAAAAAGCAGGAATGAAATCTAAATGCTCAGTTGCATGGGATCAGGAGCTGGGACACAGCCAGCTGGAGAAGCGAAAGAAAGAGGAACAGAGAAGAAAGCAAGAAAGCTCTGGAACACAGCCATGAGAGAATAAGAATGTGGGCAGAGATTTCAATGGATGATCAAATGATGGGTTAAATATTGCCCCATGTGACTACATTTTAATGGATACTATGGATTAATGGGGCCTGGATAACTGGAGCACACCAGGAGTATGGAGTCCCTGCACGCTAGTGAGGGATAAAGTACAGCTCCACTGTCGTCTGAGAGACGGGGAGAACAAACACTACTGAGAGGTTGTATTTCTGTCATGGTATGGCAAAGAAGATGAGAAGATCTGTTTCTTGGGGTTTGGTTGTGGGGGTTTTTTGGCGGTGTTTTTTTCGGTTCATTATTTGTTTCCCCCCCTTTTCTGCAAGCTCTTAAGTCTGTGAAAACACCTGAACTTCTGTGCAATTACTCCCCATATGGCAGAAGTGAACAATATCCATTTCTTACTGAAACACAGAAATGACCATAATAACTCTATTGCCTCACTCTCTTCATTTTCAGTATTGCTTGGGACAATATTTCCACCCCATGAGGTTTTTTGAAAATGTCTTTTCAATAGATTTTACCTGAAAATAAGTTTTTTGAAGGAACAAACGTAAAGCAAAACTACAGGATAAAGCAAATTCTTCTTTGGGAATATAATATCGTCACTCAATATTCCTTGAAGATTAGAGAACTAGGTTGAAAACCTCTTCAGTTTATAAATATCCTTATATCAGTGACACTGGGACACGTTAGAACTCTGTTCCTAGCAGCAAAACATAATCATGGTAGTTTTTCTTTGCTCCTTGAAAACGTGCTTGGGAGATCTGCTGTTCTGACACTGGATGGCCACCACTGATGTTTATAATGTGCATTTTACATATTTTCACCTACCACCACCATGTCATTTTCTTTAATTACTACCGCCTCAATTTCCCTTGGGGAAAGGCAGAAGAAGATGCATAGAAATTAAATGACTGTTAATTCAACTGTACCTTCACAAATGTCTTTCTAGGAAAAGCACGTTTGCTTTTCTGTTCTGCAGTTTTGTATGGACTTTGCCATCTCTGTAGCTCATGAAGTGTGACTATGCAGTGTCCCACTGTAGTAGCCATGCATAATGCATGGGTTTTGCCTTAAAAAGTTCCCTTGCACTAGAAACAATACGCAATTACACACTGCTTTAAGTGGCATAACAGGGGAATGAGGGCAAAAAAAAGAATCTGTTTGGAATAACTTAGTTTCATAAAATATTTGTTTACGGTACGAATTTTAATAAGTAATGAACGGATTAAAACATTTTGCTTATCTTCTTCTTCCAGCAGTAGGGTCAGCACCTATAGCTACACAGAAGGAAGCCAGAAAAGCTTCCAGACGCAAAGCTGACAAACACAGTGCTTCAGCTGCAACCTCAGCATATGCTGCAAAACTCCATAGATTACTGCACTAATGGGAATGTGTTCAGGTTTTTTTTATCTCGCCAGATCACCGGTGTGCTGTTTAAGCCCTCTTTTTATTCTGAATGTCATTTTTTCCTTTTGTTATTATAGAATGTGTATGCTAAAACCTTTACGTACCTTTTAATACAATAGGAATTGTTCCTGCTTCTCTTCCTGTTATAGAGCTTGTTTACCTTCAGAAGTCAGATAAGCCGTTTGTGAACTAAAATCCCCTTTCTCAGTAGTACATCCCTTAGTAGCTCTGTTGTCTGTGTTGGTTGGTTTTGCAGTATATTCACTCTAAAACTGTGAGCTTTCGAGTATAGGGACTTGATAGGTCTGTGGCGCTATTTTTGTTATTCAAACAAATACAAGCAGAAGCTGCAGATGGGCACTGTTTTCTCTTAAAAATGTTTTTCTCAAGTTCTAGGGTTTTAAAGCTTTGAAATGCATAACTTTTTTTCTTTTTTTCTTCTTTCAGGACAGTAAAATAGGATAAGACTCCTAGATTAACCTCTTTTATAGGTTATTGACAGGAGGAATAAAATCCAATGCCTAATAAAGCATTGGAAAATCTCTTCTTATGGATGAATCTTCTAAAATTTTAAATACACACAAAGGAGCAAGCAAATGCTTTGAAAGTATTGAGTTTTAAAATTTATATTACTTTTTCCTTCATTATTCACACTGATTTAAACATAAGATCACGGCAGAGTTGCCGTAAGTAGACTCCATCAATTTAGTTTATGTGACTTAAGATTGAAGTGGCATGAAAACTGCTTAGAGAAATGCAGAAGGCAGATAATTAGAAAAATCTATTTCCCAAGAGAAAAACCTGAAAAATATTTGTGCTAAAATAGAAAGGTCTAAAGGTAATTGTGGCAATGGGGAGGAATACGTTTGTCTCATAGGCACCTACTTCTGAGGGAAGGTTGGTTGAGAACTGCAAATACATTTAAAATTTGTTAGTGCACAAAAAAAAAAAAAAAAGAGGGGTCTAAGCCCCCTCTCTCCATAAATGTTTAGGTAAAAGAAGATTAATATGTAATGGTTGCATAGTAAAGCAAAGAAATTACAGTTTGACTTTCTGTGTTGTAACTGAACCATGGTATTGGGTTTACACCTGGAATTACTCCACTTTGAGCATTCTAAACTTCAGTAGTAAAAGGGATTAATAAAGAGGAGAGAAACGAGACGTTCAGAAACAGATGAGGGACTCATTACAAAGTATAGTTAACCCAGATAAATATAGATTTGGTGGAAATCTGATAAATTATTAAGGTAAAAATCTGATAAATCTAAAAGCATATAACTAATTGAGACACAATCTATTTACTTAGTCTGTGGTGAAAGGAAATTATTTGTTTGTGAACAGTAAGAGTGTTTTTGAAAGACTAAATTTAAGTGAATAGTCTTGTGTCATTATTTGGGTGGACTACCGCTGTGTGTGTAGGTTTGTAAAATCAAGCTATTAGTATTGCTATGCTAATTAAATAAAGACTCATCAAACATACATGTAAGCATATCTGTAGCCTAGAGAGGGAGGGCCTCTGATGATCTGTGTGCCTCAGTCAGTAAAAATATTTATTAAAAATAAAATTTAAAAAAATTAAAAATAAAAATATTTATTAAAAATATTTTAAACATTGTTACCCTTGTTTTCTCCCCCGTATCAGAAGCCCCAAAATGGCACAGGGAATGAGAAAATTGCACTTGTAAGAAGCACCACTTAATGCTTGCCAAATTTCTATTCTGTCCAGTAGGTTTGTGCTCGCTTATATGTAATTATCTTTTTAGTATGTATGAATGTTTTTATCTATTTTTATGCCTTAAGAGACAGGGAAAGAAAGGGTAGTGCAATGCCATCAATGGAGTATCACCTTTACCCAGAGGCATAACAGACTAAAAAACGTATTTCTTGCATCTGGGAGACCAGATCTTGCAGCTGTTTGCATAAAAACATGCCTGTGCATATGTGACCACTAACACGATATACACACAGCAAATCTCAACAGAACTTTGGTGTGTACAGACAGTATAGATTCTGATAATTTATGCAAAAAATATTCTAGGCAACTGGCTTGCTATGATTCTGTTTAGCGTTTCTGAGGGATTATCTTCACTTTGGTAATGTTGTTTTCTCTTGAGGAATGCTTTTATAGCTTTCAAGAAGACAAACTGAAATGATAATGCTCATGTTTCAGTTGGGAAACTGCTTGCTGTCAGGATCTGATGTGGCTTTTACTTGTGCCATAATTACATGAATTCATGACAAGATTGTGAAATCAACAGAAAATTTCACGATTTTTAGTGTTTGAGGCAGAGATATGTTTGGATATACCCGGAATGGAAAATATTCAGCTACTTCTGTATTTAGACCATACTAAACCATATTGAAATGCATCTGTGTGAAAAAACATGTATGCATTTTGCACCTTCCAGAAGTCAGATGTGCTAAATGCTTGGTCTAAATTTTGATCTCAAAAATAAAGCTTGGATATTCTTTGTTTTCTTTAGTGTTTCAGGTTCTGTGGTTATTGGGTTTTTTGAGAGTTTCATCATCATTATGCACAGCATCAAATATATCATAAAGATGATAGTGAAACGTATTTACTTGCTATGATGGGCTGTAATGTTAGAGGAGAGCTTTTTTTACCTTATTTCAATACGTTATAATGCATTAGATTTGAAAGACTTCTATAGATTTATTGGTATATATTTTCTGGAAAGAAAAAACTGTCAGCCTACTGAAGCTGAGCAATTTTCAGGTGAACAGAGAAATCAGTGCATGTTTGTAGGGATAATTAGTGGTTGCAGTTGCCACCTGCCCTCGGTAGAGATTTTAAGCACTGCAATAATTTTAAACATGGACTAATTAATCCCTGCCACACTGCTGTGAGGCAGATAAGAAATGCCATATTATACAACCATGGTAGAGATGATAAATTCAGGCACAAGTGTGTTAAGTGTATAGGTAAACCAGGACTATCACCCAGTACACCTGAATTCCGGTGAGTTGTGTGCTTGAACACTAACTTTCATCTGAACTAGAAGAATTAGCAAAGAGTTTGCATCTCAGAAAAGAGGAAGGATTCTCCTTACTATAAGAGAATTTCACTTTTTTCCTGTTCAGAGTCTTGATATGATCAGGATGTTCTGTGGCTTGGGTCATTCACCTATCTTTTTCATGCATATATGTGCATTAAAATGCAGTTAGAGATAGACATAAAATTGATGTGGCACATGTAGTTTTGTCCATGTAATTTTATAACAATATGATCCCAGTACCATACAAATTTACATCTGCTTAATAAGGACTCTATCCATTAGGCAGTGGAGTTTTGAGCTGAAGGAATAATTTTTAAAATGATAATAATAATAAAAAAAAGAATAAAATGGTAGTCCTAGTGTTAGATACACTGAATTTGGGGCTTTTATGTCTGAGTTCATGACACATCAGAACAATTATGCTTATTATCGCCCATTACACAAGAAGTACTATCTTTGTGTAAAGAGTCTGTCAGGCACAGCTTAAATCTCCAAACACACTTATTTTTCATCACAGGCAGCTAAATTCTATTTCAGCTAGAGACTTTTCCAGTCAGAGAAATCCAGTAGCTAGAAATTCCCCCAAATTTGCCAAAGAATAACTGTGTAGCTGTATTTTATTGTTCGGATCAGCATATAGGTTGCATGAATAATCTTAGTGGATTAAAGATGATTATATGCTGTGGGTAAATATTAACAAAGCAAGTTAATAAATAAAGCAAGAGCAGAAGATATTTGATACCTTTTAAGAAAAATGTTGTTAAAAGATCATCTCTTATTTAACAAGGTATTAGTTAAACAGGTATTTAGTTTAAACTTTTAGTTAAAACTTTTAGTTAAAACTTTTCAGACTTTGAACAGTTTCATGGTCTTTCAGGATAATATTGTAATCTTTCAAAACAAAATTACAAAAAGAATGCAACTTGTTGCAAAAAGTGAATGTCTGAATGGAAGTTTTGGGATTTCTGTCTCAATATCCTCATATAAAATGTATTAAGATGAAGTTATGGAAGTCACCACCAATTTTTGATACAGTTTTGCAGAAAAGAAATCCTCTTTTCACCAGGGAAAATGACATTGGATTAAATAAGCTATTGCAACTTGAAAGAGAAGATTTTATGATATTATTTTTTCTATCTACTAAATGTTCTAGCAATGAATACGCCAAGAAGGTAGTGATCCTTAGTCCTTACTAGGATTTTGATCTTCGTAATCAACAAAAAGGATTTAGCTTTCATAGTGATATACTACTTTATTTTTCTCTGAAGTTACCACCTGGGCTGGCACCTTTCATGGTAAAGTTTTGAGCAGTTACGTGGCCACTAATACAATATGTCTCCAAGGATGAACGGACCTGAGTGTATCACCATTTTCCTGTGATGTCTCTCTTCATTATGAAAAATTATAAGCAATCCATAACTTGGGATAAACAAAAACATAGCTTTAAACTGTAGTACCTCAAAGCAATTCATAGTTCATTGTTGCAAAATTTGTAGGACGCAGTGCTTCAGACTGCGCAACTGAAACATAGTTTTTTTACTCACTTTTGTGTTCATTGCTCTTGGTATGTAGACTAGAGTCAATACTTTAACAAATATATAGTGTTCTTACCTACAGCATTATCAGTGTAATAAAAATCATAGCAGTTCCTGACTTTCTTGCATCTAATTGAAGTATTTTGAAGATATTTTAAGATTTCTACCTCTATACCAACGTATAGTTGTACTGCTTCTCCTTTTTCAAATCATCAGCTTGAACTTGTTAAAGTGCAATAACCAGTATTTTTTACTTAGGATTTTTTTTTTTTTACCTTATGAACAAATCTTCACCACTTTGTATGATAATACAGTGAAAAAAAAATTAGAAATCTCTGTTACTGACACGAGTGGTCAACAGCTCCTTGGCAGTACAGTAAGAGTCTTTTGTGAGCGTGCAAGAAAACATAAATACACATCCACAGATACCTATATATAAATAATTCTGAACAGTGGTCAGGATATCACAGGAAATGGCACTGGTATTTAATAAAGCTGACAGGTGTTTGAGTATTAAAATGCTCTAACACATAAATAATTTAAACAGTGATGTAGTGTCCACAGCCTTATGGACACTTAGTTGTATCCTTCTGTTAAGCTCGCAAGTTATACTTCATTTTAGATAGGGATCATAGCCATGTTAAGAAAAATGTGTGAGTGATAACCAGTGTTACTTCTTGGCTGGAAAACTAATCATATTAGTCTCAGATTTACATTAGAGAATAAGCCTATTCCTCGTTTACCCAAAGGTGAAGGGAAAACATTCATACTGGCTTTGGAAAGGACTTTGTTTTTTATATACTACCTACTTAAAGTAGCAATGATAAAGCCTCTATGGGAAGTACAAGTAACTGGTAAGTTTTGCCCTTAAGCAAGTTCACAGTTCTGTCAAGCCAGCTATTTCCCACTACTGTTAACAAATTTATTCAGTCAGGTTTTGTTTACTCTTTGAATATTAAATTTCAGATAGGGTCTCTTTTCTACTGATTTTATGCATATACACACACATAAAATATGTATATGTTTGCTTAGGGACATATATTTATAAAAAATTACAGGCCACAAGATGTTATATGCTGCAGTATGTTAACTAAATGCAGTAATGTTTGCACTTTTCAACATAGTTTTTACAAACGGATATGAAGATGCTGTGCTGAGAAGTGGAAACGTGATTTAATATTCCTGTTTGCTTGTGTCATTAAGCCCATTTTTGCATGCTTGATATTTTAGTTCTTGTTACTCTGAAGTCCTTGCTACATGTCCTGCCTAATGTGGCTCTCCTGGTTGGACTAAAATGGTCTTCATTTTGAGGGCTGTGTGTTTTGAAGATCTGTAATTTCCTTGGTAGTAAGCTCCATTTCATTGCAGTGGGAAGAGGACTGGGAGCCTTTGCTTTTCAGTCTAGAGAGTGTAGATGAGAGGAGTAAGAGGAAACAAAATCACAGCACTGGAACAAGACCTCACCTGTAGCAATAGCCAAAGCAACACACACTGAGTCCTTCCTAATATATGTATTTTCCTGGGAAATCTTGATAGCAGGCCGGTGGAAAAAACCTCCCAAAGCTATGAAGAAAATACCTCCTTACTATAGTGTGCACAAAAGATTTCCTAATGAAGCTGGAAAGGAGCTGGAGAAATTATATCTAATGCCCAGATTAGTGCTCAAAATGTTACTTGACTGTTCAATTTCCTTTACTTACCTTAAAGGTCTAATTAGTTTTTTTCCACACACAGTTGTTATTCATAATGAAGTAAGCAAACAAGCAAACAAACAATAGGATTCTAGCTTTTTATTTGAACCAGGAAAAGGTTATCTTAAGATGTTGTTTATTTAAAGAATAGTTCATTAAAATGAGCTTTTATTTTTGGAAAGTGCTTTCTCTGTGATCAGTATTGCGTTTAGTATTGCATTCTGCAATTCAGTCAAAGTGGAATTGTTTAAAAGATTTCATTTTCTGCACTCTTTGTTTCTTTTTCTTTATTTTTTTTTTTTCTCTTGAATACGCTCTTCCAGAAAGATACAGAAGCTTTGCTTTGCATATTTTTATGCATTAACATAATGGCTGATTTGGACCAGTTTTCTACACAATAAAGAAAAGAGAGCCCTAAACCCTGGCATTAATTTCACAAACATTGAATAGTAATATATTCAACTATTTGCAAATAATATTCCTGCTGTTTATTACTGTATTTTTAAAAATACATCTTTAAAAAAAAACACCCNNCCCCAGTTTTTCATGCCCATCTGACTTACTTTCTCTTTGAAATTGTACAAACTTGTTTGTGTCATCAGGGTTAATCTAAGGGGACTTAACTTTGCTTGGTAATTATTTTATTTATCTATAATACTGATCTATAGTTAAATTAAATTCATCAGTTACTGTGGAGCTTTTATGCTAAAGATCTATTTGGTGCAAATCCTTTAAAAGTAAATGTGGATATTTTTATCACTAGCTTAGAGGGAACACAGTTTCTTTGAAGCTTGAAAAAAGAAATCCCAGAATGACAGAAATGTCTTTAGAGGGAGGAGGGGAGGAGAGGAAATACCTTCATAAAATCTGAAAAGCACATTTCTGTTCTCTGATAGTAGATGCCGTACCACAGCATTTGCTGGATCTTAGCTAAGCTGATAAGCACAGTGGAATGGGGAAAAAAAAAAGTTAGCAACTCGAGCAAATACTGACTATCAATGATTTAACCAGCACATTTATAAATAAAGTGTTTTACAGGTGTGAGTGAAATTCAAACAAGAACAAACAGTGAATATTTTGGCTAAGTGATGTAATGGCAGATCAACATAGCTGACCTGAAGGTCATTTAAACATTGAATAACTAGTACTTTCCACTCAGAAGGGCCAGACATTTAATCTGTGATGAGAACAGTGCAGAGTTTGTGTGAGAAAGTGATGACAGAACTGATTTCCATCATTTTTCCAAGAAAATGTATTGAAAATAAATTTGACTTTTTTACTTGGTAAATTAAACAGATTAACAGATGAAAGCTGTCTTATTACAGAGAGGAAAATAATCCTCTAGAGAAATGTTACAGGCTTTAAGAACAAGTAAAAAAAAACATGTCAATGTATGCGTATGCATGTATATCTTTATCAAGATCTATAAAGATAACATCAGTATATACGTACACACTATTAAATGAGATTGCCTGCGCCTGGTGCTTAACTAGTAATTGGCTAATCAAAAAGATTCTAAGCTTCCAGTTCAGTAAAGATTACCTGGATGATAATTACTTTTCATTCTTTTCTTGCTTTGAACAATTTAGTTTTAAATCCAAGAAAAAAAAAATAGTTGTTTTCTTTTTCTTTACCCCTTGAAATTTCCAGTGCTTCTTAATTTAAGTAGTTTATATCTGTATGTCATTAACAAGTCAGAATATAAGAGCGAGAAATTAGGAAAAAGAATTAGTACTTTAAAAGATGAAGACTAAACGAACACTTAGGTATTGTGAAGATCATATTTAGTGCAGAATACCTAACGAATTTCTAGTTGTTTAAACCAGTTTTCAAATCCCCTGCTGGGCCAATTCCTACATAATATGGTAGAAGGACATGGTTTCTATTTTTGGGTCTGCAATCATATTTTAAATGAATCATATTATTCCCCTGTCTCATTTTCCATATTTCCAAGTAGGGATAATAAGATTTATCTGCCTTGGCAGTACATTAAAGACACTATAAAGCTCCAAATTATTACTTCTTATTAACACACATATGTGCACACCTAAACAAAGGAGATCACAGTCTGTTAGTGAACTTGAAGTAAGAGTCCGGGCAAGTGTTCCAGAACTAAAATCTTAGTCTTTGAGGAAAAAAAAAAATTAAAAACATGGATTTGCACTTATTTGAGAAAGAATAAATAATTTATTTTGAGATAACATTGTTCTGACACACTGAGGAAACAGAATACAGAATGGGTAGTAGCACAGTCATGAAAACCCTTACTTGGGAAAGCTGACTCTTTATGCAGCTGTGTTACAGGATGAGTCCAGTGGGGAAGACCCAGAAGTGTTTGCAACTCTTGGGTCCTGCTGTAGCAGAAGCAGCTGCCTTCTGACTCCTCTCTAACATGTTTACTCTAGCATGGACACAGATTAGTGTCCCCTCTATGTGTCCAGCTCCCATGAGAGCGGAATCCAGGTACTTTACCCAAAGAGATGCCGCAGGTGTGAGCCCAACCTCAGCAGTCCATGAGCACAAGCATTAACACTTGCCGGCAGTTCACAGACAAGCTAGAAAAGGGGCACTTGGACTACAATGATTTCCCATGTTTATCTTAGGGATGAGTGTAGCAACTAACAGGGACAGTGTAATGCTGTAATATGATTATTGACAAAGAAGTATTTGCAATAGTAAGTAGAATAAGGTTTTAGATTTATTTTTGTTTTCTTTTTTTTTTTTTTGAATTGTAAAAGCTTACACAAACAAGATAGCAGGATTACTTTGAATAGCATGTGTTTCTGTAGTGTTTTGTAACTCAACCATTTCTGTATTGTTCAAATACATGGGAACTGGAAAATGAAAAGGAGGAAAGTCATTAATCAGCTTGCTGATGTGTTTTCCTTATCAGGCTGAAAGAAGTGCTAAGAACAAGCAGGTAGCATACATTATGAAAAACAGATGGAGTGTCAGATATGGCTTTGTGAGCTAAATCTGTGCAGTGGGAGAGATTTAACATTACCCTTAATATAAAATTCCCAACTCTATAAATAACAGGATAAGAAAATGCTCTTGTGTGTATAGAGACCTGGTGTACACATCTGAATCTAATGCATGTTTCCCAGGTGATGTTAGGCAGGTAACTCAAATCTCCTGTATCATCAGTGCACATATAGCTCAGCACTAGCCTATAATCTCACTTCTCAGCCAGTTCATTACCCATATAAAAAATGCAGTATTCCATCATCCTTTGATGTCCCAAGTCCTCTGCCTCCAAACAGTTGCTACTGCTTGTTTTAAGCACCCAAGCAATTTTTGAAGCAGTCCTGAATATTAGCACTGTGGTGTCTAGCATGAGGAACCTATTCTTTCTGTGTCTGAACCACTATCTAATCTTGTGTGGTGTCTTTAAAAACTGCTGTAACAGAAATAATTATATTTGTAAATTTATCCTTTTTATTGCAGTTCCTAATGTGACCATTTTTGGGTCAATTTAATGTTAATAGCTACTTAATATTTTTTGATAGTTTTGGGAAGTGATTTTACATTCTAGTTATCTTTAGCCTTAATTTGGAGTGCGAGAAAGGCATTCTGTCTCAATATAATGACATAGCTGGGATTTAACTTTTATCATTGACTTTCCACTTCATGATTTGCACTGATGTTCAAAAAATGCTATTTGATAATGGCTGGAATTCAACTCATACAGAGCATCCTCAACTAAAATTGCACTTTTTTATACCATGAATCATTAGGTATTGAAATAACTGATGATTTCACAATAGAATGACAAGTTCACTCCCCGTTTGATGTACAGTTCTCTTGAATCTATTTTCAACAGTTGATTTTGCAATAAAAAGAAACAACAGCCTTCCATAGGGGGCTGACAAGACTGATTACTGTAGCAACTTTAGGCTGTGTAGGGAGATAACCTGCTTTAGATCATATATAGGTGTTGTTTGCTTCATATGCATTTTACAACCCACTGTTTGGAAAGAAGCTGTGGATTTGGAGCTTTCTGTTGTGATACCACATGTAGAGTCTTCTGGTTCACTGCTGGAATATTGTTATTGACTGTGCAAACTGATCTCCTTGGGCTAGAAAATTCATCTTTATACATCAGAACTAGGGTTGATCTCTGGAGAAGGCTAGCTGTAATAGCAAGCAAATTAAAACAAAGTGCATACTGACAAACTCAACATGTGAAATGCAGAAATGCAGCCAGAGAATTTATTATTATCATTGCATAGAGATGCTTCTGCAATAGATACGTAGATGGACACAGTTCCATGTATTGTGAGGGAATCGTAATTGATTATGATGAACCCATTATGATGGGTCTTCCACAATACCTGTCTAACATGTAGCATAGTTACATTCTTATATCTTGTTTATCTGAAAAACATATAAGCTAAATGGACATTCTGTTAAATAATAGCAATTAAAAAAATGCTTAATAATGAATGCCCAAGTAAGATTCAGTTCTTTCACGTGTAGTAAATTAAGAGAGCTGGCTTGAATAAATTTGATTCAGCACTTATCTTAAATTCCTAAGAGTTCATTAACTTGTTTCAAAGAAAATGTATACATGAACACACCAAAGGTCTGCACAGAAAACCCAAGTCATTGTCAGTTTGTTGGAAACAGTAATTGTGTTAATAATTGCTTTGAACCTGTATAATCATTTTAACTGTAGTGCTATGGAAAAATTTGTTAGTGACCGATGTTGATGCAAAAAGTGATACTACTTATTTTTTACTGTGAGCTAACCTTTTGCTGGTTTGTTACAAGCACCAAACACAGTGATGATATGAAGTTCTTTGCAAATGTGAGTGTCCTTGAGCCAAATATTTAAACTGCCCAAAGCATTAGACATGCTTATTTAAGTACCCAACTCTTTCATTAAAACCCTGAAGTGATATTTTCAAATTATTTGCAATCTGCAGCTAATTTCCAGGTGCTGTCTTGTGAAGAGTTGGTGAAATAGTAGAATTGATTACTGGATAGTATAATGGAAATCAGAATATGTAATGAATCTTATTCTTACCCTTACCTGTGCCCTCTGTGTACTAGGAACACTTGTCAGGGCTGCAGGGGAGAAAGGTTAAATGTACTTATTTCTTCTACCTTGACCTCTTGTATAGCTCAGAGTATGCTCAGGAGTGCCTTAAACGTTGTCTGGATCTGGTTCCTTGCTGCTTGGCCCCTGACGTGCAGAAGAAATATGTGAGTGAGTCATCATCTGCTGGGTGCCATTGTGGGATGGCGATGGGAGAAAGAGCTCTGCCAGTCTTTCTTGCCTGAGGAATTTTCTTTTTGCTGCTGCCAAAGCTATTGATGTTCTGGTTGGTGCCTTCAGCTAGAGAAGAGTAACTGTGGGTGTGAGGGAAAACTTGGTCCCATGTCCAAGCAAACAATTAGTTATAATCTCCACTCTTGAGTACAAGCCAGGAGAAGATGTGAAGACATGCAACAAGCGAGTCTCAGAGCTTATCCTGAGAAAGCACATGGCAATAAGCTTCCAGGTTCCCACTGATATTAACAGCTGAGCTGTAAAAATGACTTTCAGTTTAAATCCAGGCTCCCCTATTGATTTCCAGCTTGATTTTTGCATGAAAGTTCTATCTTTCTCTTATCAGCTTCATGCAGCTCTAGTTGGTTTGGCACTTTGTGATGTTCTTGACATTGTTCAGAGAGATGTTAAGTTAAAGCTGAGCAGTTTCCTTGACCTGAAGTTTGGACAAGAATTTGACAGTCCTGGAATTTTATTTAAGACCCAGAAACATGTCTTTAAATGTACATGAAAACTATCCTTTTTCAAGCATTTCAGAGAACTGAATGCTAGCTGTGATTATTAAGGAGCAAAATATGGTAAGTATTTTCGTAGACACTGTTCAACTCAAGAACAAAAATAATTCATGAAGGAGATTTTTATGCTAATCTGAAGCCTGTGGGATGTTTTTCTTCCCCCACCACCCTAGATTGTTTTTGTTTCCTGGATATACGTGAGTTGTTGTGGATACCTTTTATACATGATGGAATGAATAAATCTGTAGGTTTCACAGTCATTCTGTCTGGATTATCAAAATTCTGACAGGTTATGTAGGGACTGGCAATGATTGGGGATGTTACAGATAGCAGAGAATGATTGATAAACCTATTATTTTTAGTCATAATTGAAGTGCTTTGCTCCAGGTCACTATAGAAATGTTGCAGTCACCATTATTAGTTTGTGACCCCTTTTTGTTAAGGATTATTGCACATTGGCGAAGTGACAGCTAAATCTGGCCCTGAACTGAAAACTAAAAATAGGAAAATATATTAAAAAGAAGAAGATATAAGCCTTTAAGACATTTGAAATAGCAACATAGGGGAGTTTTCTGAGCAATAGACTGAGGAAATCACTGCAAATTGGAAAGAACTGGATTGTACTGTAATGTCTCCTTTCTCTGCAATCACTGTTTTGAGGTGGTATTTGAATGCTCTGAGGACTTCTTTCTTATCCTTTGCTCCATGGTAACTTTTTCAGTTAGGAATTTACTGTTAGGAGAATAAGAGGTTTCACTGATCTATTTTCAGGTCTTGTAAATTTTTGCCTTGTGATCATATTTCCTACTGAATAGAGCTGAGGACTTCCATATTCATGGTTGCAAGGTGTCAAATCAGAGGAAGATGTGTATTCAGTTTCATGGATTGTAAACAATGCAGAGACAAAAAGCTCTTGGAACCTTAATGGTGATAATCTTTTTTTATTTCCCTTGGAATTTAAAAGTAGATTGCCAGGACACTGAAAGAGGAGACAGGAATTACACACCTGAGTTAAATGTATGAAGAATCTTGCTTTGATGAGCAATTTGTTCTTATTTAGGTCGCCAGGGAGCTTTTTGGGGGAAGGAGTAAGGTGAGGATAAAAGTAATGTAAGGATTTCACAACTGTTTATAGCAATTTCACACCATGCTCTAATCAGATACTGACTGATACCAAGAAATCTGATGCCTTGTTACAATATTGCACAATTTACAAAAAAAAATTATGAGATAGATATGTGCAAATGAAGTGAACTTATCACACTAAACAAATGCAAACAATTTATTATCTGTGATAACCAGCATAATCCATCAGGACATATGAAATACAAGTGTTAAGTTTTGGGATTTTTTAAATTTTACTTGAATATAATTTTTTTTGTAGTTGATAATATGACCATCACTGTACACTGGTGTGTATCCACGCCTACATAGCAGCAAATACTTCATAATAAAATGTTGTATTTTCTTTCTATAGTAGCAACAGTTCACAGGTATGCTTTGGAGAATGTTGTTTGTTTCTGTTTGCTGATTTATAGATGGGCATCTTAAATAAAGTACATAATTAGGGTTAATTCGACTAACACTGGGTATAGGTAGTAGGGAATTCTTAAGTAGCTTTTATATCTTGTAAAAAAGGATCACATGGGTGCTGCTCTTGTGGCAGTTACAGTCTCCAGAGTGTCTTTGCACAAATGAGCAGACTGGATCCTTAATTGTGCAGAGAGCACGCGCAGAAAGAGTAGCACTCAGATGATCCCATTCATTGTATCCCTGTTGCTAAGCAGAGAGGCTTTTGTACCAGTTGGAACGTTTTCAGGCTCTGTGGCTGCATTCCTAGATGAGTTGCAATAATTAAATGTGAAAGCAGTGATTGCCAGCATTGCTTGCCAATTCCAGTTTTATAATAAGGGGCAAAAAACATCTGATCAGCCCCAGACAGAAACAGAAATTTGTTTGACCTGTAATTATGTGCCAAAACAATGGTGGTGTGAGTTTAAAGAGACAAAAACATAAATGTCGTCCGAAGGTATGGACTGTCTTACTGTTCTGAGAGCAGATACTCCCTTTTTGGTAGGGAGTACTCTGGAGGAGGAAATTCACTTTAAGTGGTTCTCTTTCTACTGGTAAGAGGTGGGTTTGGTTATTGTTTTGTTTTGGTTTTGTTTTTTTAAACCTATTTCAAGGCTCCTTTAGCTTCTCATTTTGCTTGGCACTGAGTAAATTCTTTTAATGCAAAAGATAAGTCTTGGTATTATCTGTAATCTGCTGGTTTTCCAGTTCTGTTGTCTCATCAGCTTTTCCAGCCACCTCTTCTGGGGGCTGAATAACAAGAAAGACAGAGCTGAACTTTTTACTGCTTTTCAGTTGACTCTGCACAGACAGAGAAGTGGCAATAATAAAATTTTAGGATTTATGTGAGTGAAAGGGGCCTGTACAGTCATTTTCTGTTCTTTCGGATGGACTCTGTGGAAGTAACTCAGGGATACTGGTGATTCTCGTTAAATCTTGGTGAAAGGTCTGATAATATGATTGATACCAACCAGAGAGTAAAACCAGGTCTGTTAAAAATGTGGAGAGTTGTTTGCTTTTTTGCTTTTGCAAATTTATCAAAAAAGGCAAGTATGATTCTCCAACATAAAAAGATTACCAGGAGAAAAAAGAGATAATTAAGTGGACTTTTTTTTTTTCTATCTTACCAGGTTGTTACTAGAATTTTTATTTATTTGTTTTTAAGTTTTTGACATTTGACAGTTTCTGCATAATTTTTCCAATCTTTCAACCTGCTTACAAGTTTTTTTTTTTCCATGAGTGGATGACCAAGAAAAGAAGTGAGACACCCTTCCTCCTTATTAACTCCTAATTCAGAGTAAGAAGTAGTTGTAATTTAAGTTTCTCTCATCATGAAAGAAGACTTGTCTTTCCTGAAACTGGGGGCTTTGCAGAAATGGCCTTTTTTCCCACTGGAAAATAACTTTGCATTAGAACTTCCACACACCTTTTGCGAATGTAGATACATTTTCTTCTGCTATGGATAAGACAAAAAGAAAGATCAAAGTTCAAGCCATAATTCAGTACTGGCACTGGAGACTTGCCTTGAAATACTAGGAATTCGCAGTGTGAAAACCATGCTTTTCTCTATGCTTTCTCAAGAGCCTATATAGAAGTAATTTGTGAGGTCTCTAATATCCACTTTCCTTTTACAGGTCTGTTATTGTGAGTTGTAGGACAAATAGAAAAACATGAAGTACATCTACAGTTGTCTTTTTTGTTCTAATTTTAGTTTTACTATTTGTATAGCTAAAATCATAAGGCTCTGACAGTTTGACAGACTGAGTCAAGTGAAAATGTTTTGGTGACTTGCTCTGGGCATGGTAGTCAGGGAGCAGGCATCAAAACAATACATGGTAACTGATGAACAGTATAGGAAAAATTCTTACTTATTATTCCTTTGTTTGGTAGTAAAGAAAACTTCTATTCAAACCTGCTATTTTGAATTTAGCAATAGCATCAAGTTATTTCCTCTTAATAGCTAGCTAATTTTTCACCTGATTGATTTTTGCTGAATCATTACCCTTCACTGGTAGCTGTCATTGCCACAAATTCTGCTCATTTTAATTATGGCTTATATCAAGAATTACTTTTTTGTCTTAGTTCAAGCTGCAAGTCACATTTTATCATGTAAACAAAACAATTAAAAATGCATAGAGAGGAATAGCTGTGAATAATGTGCCTCTATAAATGGCTTACATAAGACAGAATAGTATATAATGCTGTCTCTAAATGTGTTGTCTCCCATCTTGCTGCAATTGTATTACCTCACTCTAGAGTAAATGTACAATGTGACATTAATTATTTAGTTTTCTGTGTTTCTGGGCTAACATTTCACTATACAATAGCTCCGCTTTATTTTTGAATTTTTGCTCTTAAGTGAGCTGATGTGAAATCCCCTTAATGTTTCTGCTGCCCTATAATTATCTAAGTACTAAACCAAACTTCATGAAAAATCAGAGTAGTTTTGCTGAGTGCCAAGGAATTTAAAGTGATCAGTGCTCCCATCCTTGGAAGATGGGAGGGTATTTCTGCAAACAGATCCAGAATGCTCTGTGGTTGATGGTTCCTTAAAGGAGGATGCTTGATCATTTTTCCGCTGAACCTATCCCAAGACTTTTGCTACTCATGGTTACTATTTTGAGTAAAATATCAGTACTTTTTGTGGAAAAAACTTTCAGGTAGTGCACCCCTGTGTGAGAAGGTGGACGATGTTCTCCCTGTGTTGAACTTCATGAGCTGTTATTTTCAAAGCTGAATTAGTAAATCAATAGCTGTCTGCCTGAGCAGGAAGGAGCTGCATCTCAGCTCTGTTTGATTCCTTAAGCAGGACATCTTTTACCTGCATTTTAGTCCTGGCTGTTTGACTTTGCAGTGCAAACATTCATGCAAGTGTGCATAGTCAGGTGTGCTGAGAGGCTCTTTACGTCCAGTTCAGAAGGGCACTGCGTGTCCCTTGGCAAGCTGCACCTCCCGTGGCGATTTGCTCTCAGGGCTCCACGGGAGGAGCTGAAAACAGTGAGAGAAAGAAGTGATTGGGGAGTGCAGGAGTTGGCACTGATCCTTAGGTGAGAGCAAGGGCCTTATCAGGGAGATATCCAGGATGCCCACTCGCTCCTGGTGCTTTAGAAGTGAGCAGAGATTAAGCTGCACACAGGCATCCTGCACGTGAGTCAGGGTTGGCACGACAGAGCTACTGTGTGGTGAAAGCAGTAGCATTTTGCAATAGCTCCTCTACAGAGGCAGGTCCTGCTACTGCCTTAACAAGCACTGCGATGCAAACAAGTCTTGAATATGAGATATTTCATAACTTCAGTAGGTGGCGGGCTTTTGAAACTCACCTTGGGAAACAAATATTTGTGAAGAGTTGCTTCATAAATACATTCATGATGAATATTCATCAGCTGCACAGAGGAGCTTCTGACTGGGATTTGACTTGTATGCACGTACTAGGACAAATTTTCTACCACAGGCAATTACAATAATTTAAAGCAAGACATGATGAGAATAAAGAGTAGAAACAGCAGTTGTAGTTGCCTTAATGATTCTGTTTAGTCTAAAAAATGGTTCATTTAATTTCCAAGAACATCTGCCATATTCAGTTTTATATCCATTAGACCTATTCATTTTTAAGGATAATTCAGGTTGGAAAGGACCTCAAGAGGTCTCTAGTCCAACCACTGTCTGAAGCAGAGAAAGGCTGAAAAGACAGAAGGCTGTGAGATCTGACTGGGTTGCTCAGAGCTTTTAGACCTTGAAAATCTCCAAGGATGAATGCAACACATATTTATTTTGAATATTTGTTTTTCTTAACTGAGAAAAACATTTAATCTTATGCTGAAACTGAATGAGACATTGTGGTTATTGCAGGATGAATCTGAATCAGTTTTCAGGAGCGGAGTAGTAACTCCCAGCATAAGATTTCATCCTGGTTTGAGTGGGAGGCAGCCTAAATCCCAGCAGAGAGGAGGAGAGTGTTCTCTTGCTGCCGTTGCAGGAAAAAGTGTGAATTGTGGGCACCTGTCATCAAAAAATAACTCATGTTGACAGTAGTCTATTTTATTATGATTTTGTTGTATTTTTGTATCAGTTCTCACTCCTTAAGGAATCTCTCCCCTTATTGTTAGTAGGAGTTAAGCAGTTGAAACATACAGCAAGTGTTCATCTCAGTACAAATCTAAGTGAATTTTGATACTTTCAGTACTTCCACAAAATGAGATAGTGAAAAGAAAGGATTTCTCGGCAAAAAACTTCAAAATTTCTGTTGAGGTTTCCTTTTATGGCAACGTGGCTTTGACTGATCTGTCTCAGCATGGTGGAGATAAAAGTTTACTGGAGATAGATAGCTGCTTAGGCCAGAATGCTGCCAAAGCTTTGCAGGAAATAGATTTGATTAAATTAGACTTCAGGCCCTTTTTCCATCCCAGCTGTGCTTTCAGAGAAGTAATTATTCTGTTCAGCTATGACATGAGTCAGCAAAGTGAAAAGGCAGATTTTTCTGCCTTTAGGAAAACTGTGGCATAGAGTGTTTGTGTTAACTCTTAATTTTCTTGCTTAATATTAACAGAACTATAATCACCTTCCTCAAAGTCAAGCCATGTGGTGTGATTCCAGTCCTACAAGTGGCTGTTCTGATCATCTGGTTTTACATGCACACCACAGTCACAGTATGAAAGCTACAGTTGCGGAAATGCACTTACTCTTCCTCTGTTCCCATTCCTACACAGGCATATTCTTCGCTAATTTAATTAAATGTCTGGGGAAGCTCTGATCTGTCACGTTCAGGGGGACAATTTTGAGTCTCACAAGGGTTAGAAATGGAGGAAAACTTGGCTATAGGCAAATGAATTGTTATTCCATTTCACTTTTGAATTATGGAGTAAGAAATCTAACTTTAAATGTGTTGTCCTGCATGGACTTTTTGTCCTGCAACTTTTGTTGACTCAACCAAATTTATGTGTTGTCTAGAGAAAACTGGAACTCGTGCCTCCTGGGCAATTAGCAAGATGTTATGCCGCCTTTTACTGCACACACGTTTTTGATCTTGAATAATTCACATGCTACTTAGAGATTCAGTCTCTCACACCATTGTTGCTCACTGGTTACTGGTCAATTCTTACTTCTGGTTTTAGTTTTCCTTCCACATTTCAGCCACATATGTTAAAAAAGAGCAAACCCTACTAGATCTAGTAGAATACACATGGATGTGACATGAACTTCAATTGACCATGGGCAAAAAAACCCTTATGATTAGATACTAATTTTTTAATCATCAGTTTTAAAGTATTGAAATGTGAGTAATACTAAATAAAATATTAAAATATTATCGACAATGACATTTATCTCAAGGCTGTATGATATTACTTGTGTTATTTCATCTTTGGGTATTTGCAGCTGCACTTAGTGTTATGAACATGAGCATGCAATACTAAAGGCACAAGTGACTTTTTTAAAGAACTTACCTGTTGTATTTTCAGGCAAGAAGATAAGAGTTTGGGCTTTCCACACTGATTCAATAAGCTGCCTCTGTCAGGATAGCATGTGAGGTACTAAGCAAACAGGGTCTGCTGTGTTTTCTCAAAAGTGACTAAGCTTCTACAGGTAATCGTTGCAACACCTGAAAGTTAGAACAACAGTTTTATTATAGGAGTAATGTTTATACTGTGTTTTAGTTCAGTTTAGAGAATCATAGAATCATACAATATCCTAAGTTGGAAGGGATCCTCAAGGATCATCAAAGCCCAGCTCCTGGCCCTGCACAGCACCATCCCCAAGAGTTACACCCTGTGCCTGAGACATTTGCCATTGTCCAAAAGTTTCTTGAGCTCTATCAGGCTTGGTGCTGTGACCACTTCCCTGGGGAGCCTGTTCCAGTGCCCAAACACCCTCTGAGTGAAGAACCTTTTCCAGATATCCAATCTAAACCTCCCCTGACACAGCATCATGGCATTCCCTATCATAGCATGGCCCTGTCACTTGCCACCACAGAGAAGAGATCTGTACCTGTCACTCTGCTTCCACTTGTGAGGATGTTGTAGACAGCTACAAGTTCTCCCCTCAGTCTCCTTGTCTCCAGGCTGAGCAAGGCAAGTGACCTTATCCAGTCATCGTATGGCTTCTCCTCCAGACCCTTCACCATCCTTGTAGCCCTCCTTTTGGACACTCTCTAATAGCCTTATATATTTCTTATATTATGGTGCCCAAAACTGCACACAGGACTTGAGGTAAGACTGCACCAGTGCAAAATACAGTGGGACAATCACCCCCTTTGATTTGGCTAAGAGAGCAGTCTTGAGAGAGAGAGAGAGAGAGAGAGTGATACCAGCCTACCTAATCAGCATAAGCTTAACTAATTCAAAGTTAACTTTATTTTGCCTTCATGGTTTAATGAGATATGGAGTGTAACTACCAAAGCAATAAATACTGAAAAATATTATGTGTATTTCGATAAGAATAGCTTTCCTGAGGTATGGCTGTAATTCCTTGTGTTCTTTATTTGTCTGGACTGCATACAAAGCCTAATATGTTCGCTGAGTCAGGCCAGACAGGATATATAAACAGTACTTCATCTCTGCCAACTGCATTGGTAGCTTCGAGTGCTTTGCATTATTTATTTGAAAGTGTCTGTTGCTTAAACATTGTCTTTGACTGCATGATTTTAAAGTGATAGGAAATCTACAAGTTTGGGTCCATTTAGTGAAAAGTGAAAGCTCCTTCCCATAAATTTTGAGCTGCAACAATAGGAAACAGTGTCAGAAATGGTACTGAATCAAGTTCTGTATGAAAGTGGTAATTGAATCTTCTAAACAAATGGTTGCATGGCTGTCTGTGCTTCCACTTCCGTTTCTCACCACTGTCATTTATATAGTGAGCATCTAACATGTTTATGTGATCCTTGGTTGTTTAGACAATATAAAGGACTCGTAAGAAAAGGACTGACATCTAATACTTGT
The DNA here is from genome assembly GCA_013397755.1 of Cnemophilus loriae. Lineage (NCBI taxonomy): Eukaryota > Metazoa > Chordata > Aves > Passeriformes > Corvidae > Cnemophilus > Cnemophilus loriae. Next base: position 4,055,922 of record VZTF01002191.1, read on the forward strand.
AGATAAAAACATGATTCTCTATTCTGAATAAAATAGCCTTGATTGTGTAATATAGATTATTCCACATGTTATTTAATGAGAGGCTCCAGAAGATGATTTCAGGCCTAGATTTCAAAAGCCTTGCAGATTCTGTAAGTTTGGTTTTGTGGGATTTATACTTGTATTTCTTAAGGATTTCTTAAGGATTTCTTAAGGAGTCCTGCCAGAATGTCAAGAACTGTAGAAAGGCAAAAAGTCTTCAGCCAGTTCCTCTCTGGATCCTACACCGAGTTCTCCGGATAGAAAGGGGAATGTCTGGTGGTGGTTCCTGATTCTGCGTATGAATTCTTCATTAGTTGGATAATAGTTGACAAAATCACTACACTAGAGTAGGAAATGTGAAATACTTCTGTGAAAGCTTCCCTTAAATTCCTGTGGTCTGGGTTTTATTGAAATTTCATGGTTGTTGATACTTTTTACAAGCATAAAGTGCAAGAAAACTTTTACTCAGAATAAGTAAAATTTTTTACAGTGCTCTCAGTATTTTGCTGAGACCATTTCAGAGGAAAGGTCATGATCCTTAGTTATACAAGGTATGGACTTCAGAACGTACAAGAAAAGCTCATTGTTTCCTCAGAAGAATTTCTTGGTATTAGTTTGAATCAGTAAAACAGATAATGAAAGGCCTATAAATTTAATTTAAAAGAATTGTGGGGTTTTTTTGATGTTTTGAAATGGTTCTGTCATTTAGAAGTCATGATATATGGAAAATAAACTCTTAATCCTAGCAAAACAGGTAGATCATTATTCTATAGAAATATGGTGAATACTTCCAAAGCAGAATATAAGAAAGGGACAAGCCTTTCAAATTGCACAAGTCTTTATCTTTCTATGTTTATTTTATGTGAGTTTATGGCATAAGTATAGTTCCTCATAAAATACAGTGGAATACTTCTTTATTGATAATATTTAACACATGTACAAGATAAAGAGAGCAATTTCAGAGTACTCCTACATCACTTAACTGAATTGCTCTTTATTAAATAAATATAGTAAAATGCAATTTCTAGCAATGCCAAGGTGATCACAGATGTGGGGGTAAAGAGGAAGGTGCAGGAGACAATAATCGTGTGGTAAATTAAGGATAAATAATTTCTGAGTGTGCTATTGTTGAAATTGTTGGACTAAATACTTTCCAAATAGGACAGTAGGAATAAATAGGAGTGGTAAACCTTGAGAATGGGTGAAAACATGATTAAAATTATAGGTACTATTTTCTATGCAAAGTTACCCATTTGTTTTAAGCCCTGTTATGTCAGCCAAAGAAATCATTATTACAGGATTTATACTGGAAAACTTCAGTGTTATGAAAGTGCTGACCTGAAGTGCTGTAACCTTAGATTACTGGCAGGGTGTCCTGGAATATCCAATCTAAATAATTATCCAAAGATTATACTAGCTGTGTTTCAAATATTATTTCATCTGGAACTTGAAAATAGGATAATGAAGTTACTTTGTCCCAAATCCTTGATTTAGCATAATTCAAGTCCACTAAGCTTCCATGAGTTTTAAAACCAAGTTTTATAGTGCAGCTATAATATGGTTACAAAAAGAAGGTGTCATTGGTCTGAGTTCTGTTGGAAGTGGAGATTTTATTCTGGTTATATTTTGAGATATACGCCTATTGACTTTTGCATTACCAACTTTTTTGTTTGATTTCTTATCTTCAGTATATGTGCATATGATATGTAACAGTATTTGAAAATACGTACAAGTTACTACAGAAACAAAAGACTTCACAGTGATTCAGCAGGAAAACCACAGAGAATTTAGAATCTTCCCTGGGGTCCTGTCCTATTCTCATTTAGATTGACAGATACCTTCCTGTTTCTCTCTGTTAAAATAGGTTCAGGGTCACAATAAAAATTTGAGAGTACTAAAGGGGTTTTTTTCTTCTCTTCAAAATTACTTCCACAGCACCTTAAAATGTCCTTGATGTTTAAGTGGTTCTTCTGTGCAGATGAGAATTGCTGCTCCTAATAGCTGATAGTTTGATAAAGAAGAGCAAGTTACCATTCAGTTATGACACACCAAATACAGGCAGACTTCTGTTTCTGTTTTTAACATTAAGACATACCCCATAGATATCCAAAGGCAGGTGACAAGTTAAGGAACAAGAAGGAGTGAAACAGAAAGGAAAATGCAAACAACCCTTGGAATCTAATATCAGGGTCGCAGATGTCACACACTGATGACTATTTTATGGCCTAAATAAAACAATTTTTTCTCCCAGCTGGGTTGTAGGGTGAGTAATATATGTAAGACTTGTTGTTATAGCTGCTTGTTGGTTTTTTCTCTGTTTTTTTCTCTCTTCATTCTACTTCGTGGTAGTTTAAACCCTAGGGATGCTTTGAGTATCCTGTGGAAATACTGTCTCCAGCTACCATTAGAGAAAAGCAAATTTAAAACTCTGCATTCCTAAGATTAACCTAAATGAAGCTCAGACCAGGTGGTTGTCAAGTTAGCTGATCCGGTGCATCCCATACAAAAGTTTCCTCATACAAACCAAATTATCAGACCTGAAGATAACGAGTAGTAGCAACACTTAAATGTCCTTTGGTCCTTTGTGAAGATGTAGATTAGGTAAAAAAAAAAAAAAAAAAGAAATTCTTTTACCTGTTGAAGTTCATCTTGTACCTGGGGTTCTCAGTGCTGCTGTCTGGAAGCAGCAATTCTCTGTGAAGTGGCTCACTGTAAACCTGAAAATGAGAGGGTGTATTGGACTTGTGCGGAGAGGGTTGGGGGGTACAGGGGTTGCTGCTGTGAGAAGTTGCTAGAAGCTTACCCTGTGTTCAGTAGACCCAGTTTCCCCTGGGGGAAAACTGGTAAGGAGCAACTTTAGCCAGAGAGAAGAGTGAGAATATGTGAGAGAAACAGCTCTGCAGACATCAAGGTCAGTGAAGAAGAAAGGGAAGGAGATGCTTCCAGGCATAGGAGCAGGGATTCACCTACATCTTGTGGTGAGGAGTGTGAGGAGTCCTCCCCATGAGGAGGAAGGAGTGGCAGAGATAATGTGTGCTGCACTGACCACAGCTCCCATTCCCTCTCCCCCTGTGCCATGGAGGGTGGAGGAGGCAGAGAAAGTTTGGAGTAAAGTTAAACCTGAGAAGGTGTTTCACGATTTGGTTTTATTTCTCATTATCCTATTCCAGTTTGATTGGTAATAAATTAAAATAATTTTTCCTGACTCAAGTCTGTTTTGTCCATGAGAGTATCTGGTGAGTGATCTCTCCCTGTCCTTTTCTTGACCCACAAGCCTTTCACTGTATTTTCTCTCCCCATCTAGCTGAGGGGGGAGTGATAGAGCAGCTTGGGTGGCATCTGGCGTCCTGCCACAGTAGGTAAGTCAAGTCCTTCTGATCGTGCCTTGAATCATTGTAGGGTTCGTCTGTATTCATCAAAGCTGGGGGTAAAGTCAAAGCACAGCATGCCCAGCATTGTTATCCCTAACATACAGTTTAGGGAAGAGCAACAGGGGATGTAAGGAGAAGTTAGCTGGGACAAGAAATAAATTATGTTTATAGCTGTGTAGAAAATCCTGTATCTCTTCTCTGCTGAGGAAACAAAGTAAAGTAATGATGCTGCAAGTCTCCTCATTGCAATTTTTTTTTGTATGACATGTGTGGTTCATTTCATTTTAAAGTTATCAAACGGATGAGGCTACAACTGATAGGGAAGACTTTCCTCAGTGCTTGATAAATCCATCTTCAAGCTAATTCTTGCAGCTTGGTGGAAAGCACATTGCCATTCCTGAGACTTTCAGAGTCACTCTCAGGCTCTTGTGGGCTTGTCAGTCCACAGCACTCTGCTTCTCGGGAAACAAGTGGATCCTATTAATGGGACTTGTATTTGTCAGCTGAGAAGTCTTCATTTTTTACACTAATCAAGTTTTATGGGTTAAAGAAACAGATACCTTGAATTCTAGCAAAGCAGAAGTTTACAGCCTTGATTTCTAAGTTTGGAAAAATCTGTAACACGAAGGAGTAAAGTAAATGGGCTAACCTTAACATTTTTCCTGAGGTGAAATAGTTTCCTTTGTGTCGCTTAGGATTGTTGAGGCAAATCTTGACGTTAGACCCAGGGGAGCAGTACTGCTGGCAGACACCCCTTTGAGGGACGCTAGACCTCACAGTGGGAGCCTGAAGCCACTTGTGTAAGGGAGGTGCTCACCCTGTCCCATGCTGCTCTAAGCAGCAGGCATAGTAAGCATTTTCTATCAATTTACAAGGTTCCTCTGCCTTCCCCTTTTGGCACTTGTCACCTGTCTTGTGTTGCTTATCAGAGGATGCACGAACTTTCCCTTTCACTGACTTCTCTCAGGTTATTACTGTGCCTCGATAGTCCATTTCTCTGGCTTCAGTGGCTTCCCTCTTCTCAGCTTTTCAAGACTGCTATCAGTCTTCTAAAATCAATAAGAGGATCGATTGTACAACTGTTCTCTTAATTTTACAGTCTGTACCACATCCATAGCTTTCCATAGAAGTCGTGCAGGGTATGAATAACCCAGGCATCAAACTTGTCATGAATTGTGTACTTAAACTCTGTAACATTTGTTAGTTGCATACCTGTATAAATTTATATGAAACACTGATTTTTCTAGTGTAAGGGGCCAGTTTCTGTTGCCATTACTCATCTTGCCTTGTGTCTCTTAATGGTGAGAACTAATACAGTAGATCTGTTCAGAGTTCTGAGTAACATGCCAGAATTTAGTTTTTAAAAAATAGTCTATATAGATGTGATAAAATCATCAACTTTCAGTTTTCATAAGTTATAATATCTAAAGAGAACTCCTTGTGAATGCCTGGAGTGCAGCAGTTTCAAGTACAGCTCGGGGAGTCAGGGCAACAACTCACCTGATGTCTGAGGATCAAAACACCCAAATTATTATTCTTCCTCAAGCTTACCCTTTCACACAGAGAGACTCCTTTAGCAGTTAACTGATGTTACGCATTTTCTCTCTGTTCATATTTGAAATATATTCTGTAGTGGAGGATAGATTGTGACCCATATGTGCTTTATTTTTCTGTTTCATAGAGGTGTATTAAACCTATACCTGATATTCTTGGAGTGTTGAGGTATTTTGCTGGTTTGGGCCTGTTGCTAAATGCCAGGTAGCTTGGAAAGGCAGAAATTAAGAAAGGAGTTTGTCCAAATGCTGGAGAAAATAATACATGCTAATGCATCTAATGAAATTGTGGGTCGTTACCTGTGTACATTTGAGGATAATCACTCTTTTTTTCTTTAAAAAATGCAAAACTCACTTAAAAGTTCTGCTTGCTGGAGATTAAAAAGTAATAGTACATGGAGTTTAATTTACATTTTACAGTTGCTCTTGGAGTTAATTTTAAAAATATAACTCAGTAAACAAAACTTCATTTGAAAAAAAAAGACAAATTAGACTATTTTCTGATAATGACTGTCAGCAAAGCATAGCCTGATTCCTTGTGATAGGGATAAATATATTTGCACTAATGTGCTTAAAAGGCAACTATTAGTTTTTAATGAATGTAAGAGATTTACTTTTTTAGCAGAGCTACTAAAATAATAATCATACATAAAGGAGTACTTCACACAAGCTCAGGAAATTATATTCAGAGATTTAGCTAGGGAATTTGGTTCTGGTTTGAAAGATAACGTTCATTTCTACATACAAAAAATTGTTTAGTTCATTAGCATACTTTTATTCTGCAGACACTGAAAAGCTTTAATGCCCCCCAAATTACTTAGGTTTAACTTAGTTTTATGAGTTATCAAGCACTAAAGATATAAATAGCCTTATTATTCTCTGGTAGCTGTTGCAGTACTGTTCCAGAACACCACTATTGCACAATAGGAGGCATTTTAAATGGTGGTTTGTTTCTCACATTAGTGTACCAGATAAGCTTGATTCTGAGACAATGTACTGACTGAAAGTGGACCTATGGTTTTAAGGCATCTGGTGAAGTGCACACTCTCACATTAAAGCATTAAAATGTGTCTAATGCGCAGACACTGTGTTTTTTGAAGTGAGACTTCTGTTTCGTAATCTAATGCAGCACCAGTGGAAGATTAGTGGCATCATTTTCTCGACTAAGGAAAGTGGTCAGACCAAAATGTTCTACCTTCATGTTGGGTACAACATTCACTTGCTCACATCTATGGACAGATGAATATGTGTATGTACATAAAATATAGTGCCATTGGTGATGGAAAACAATTGAGCTGAAGTTATGAAAACCTGGTTGAGGAAGCAGACATTTGGGCTATTTCCTGTAGAAACTTAGCTGGTTGTCACCAGCAGGTATCAGCAGTAGCAGTCATATGGCTACACCTGCATTGCACTTTGGGAATTTCTCATAACTGAAATCATTCTCTCTCTGTTCTCCACAGAAACTCATGACAAGCTGTTTAGGCTATAGCATAATATCAGACAGCAGGGATAAATGTCAGTGCATCACCTTCAGCATGGATTATTACTGTCACCACAAAGAACTCTGTTCTCTGCAAAGCACCGATCTCTTCTCTGTGGTGACCGGTGACAAGACCCAAGGGAATGGCCTGAAGCTGTGTCAGAGGAGGTTTAGGTTGGATAGCAGAGAAAGATTCTTCACCCAGAGGGTGGTTGGGCACTGGAACAGGCTCCCCAGGGAAGTGGTCACAGCACCAAGCCTGACAGAGTTCAAGAAGTGTTTGGACAACGCTATCGGGTACGTGGTGTGACTCTTGGGGATGGTGCTGTGCAGGGCCAGGAGATGGACTTTGATGATCCTTGTGGGTCTCTTCCAATTCAGAATATTCTGTGGAATTCATAAACTTGGCTAAATTAGGCACTAAGAAATCCACTGTTAACTTCAGTTTAGCTTTGCTTGTCTGTTTCTTGAAACTTTATAATAATCAGGTCGAGTGTATCAGATAAAAAGTAGAAACTAGAGAAACAGTGTTAAAAATAATTACCATGCTCTGGAAAGCTGATTTAAGGGAAAATTGGCAACTTCGTAGTTGGGAAATTTATGCTTAGAGTGGTATTTTTTGTCTTTACTTAATATGATAGAAAAACCAAAATCAACCTGATACTAGAAAAATATGCTCTAAAGAGCTGCTAGCTGTTAATACCCAAACTGTACTAAGTGATAATACTCTTATGCCAGACTGATAAGCACCTGTATAAAAGATATAGATTGCCAGCTAAATTAGTCTGGTAATCCTGATAAGTCCACAGTGAGGTCTATAACATCTGCTAGGGGCAAAAATGTGTTCTGTAAGACTTGCCTACCATCTATATTTTCAGTCTGTGCATGTCAATCACATTATTTCAGGATCGGCTTTAGCTTCTCAGATAGAGGAAATGGCCTTGAAAAATTCCTTCAAATCCATGTCCCTATATCATACATTCGGCAGAGTAAAAGATGGTTCTTCCTGAGTTGTGGCTTTGAAGTTGACTGGGGCTTTCATGGTGGCCCTAGATTGGAAGTGAAATTTGAAAAGTGTTTGATCTAATCCTTCTCTTTCTTATTTTTATTTTTACTCTTTCTGTCTAAAGAAAGAGAAAGTTTGAAAGTAATGGTGGTTGTATATAAGCAACAACAGAGAAGTTGTCAGAAATGACTGGGTCTTGTAGTGCAGCAGCCACTTTGGATTATATTCTTTAATCTTTATCACATGGCTAAAATGCATTCCTGAGGCTGCTCTGAAATGGTTTGCATAGTCTGGCTCAGTGACGTCATATGGGAATACAAAAGTGATTTTTAAATTCAAGATGAGTTACAGATGGGTTATATTGACACACAAGCTGTACTTGTATTGAATTCTTGCATGGCTTTATGAATAGAAAGAACAGCATTACATATAAAGCTAATGAACTCTCAGTGTGCGGTCAGGTGGGCAGAATACAAGTGATTATATACTTACATGAGAAATTCCAGCACAGGGAAAAATTATTTCTTTTGGTGGACACATATTTTATCCTCAGCACCTTGTTCTGTTTGAAGAACATACATTAAATCTTGTTTAAGTATGTATGAGGTAGTTGATGTGTATGAGGCATCAAATGAATCTCTGAGACTTGACTGTTGATAAGGTACGGCAACTCTCTACTCACAAACTTCTTTGCAATCAATACCGCATTAATCATTTAGTTTCTGCTAATTTAAAATAGATATTCTTTCAGGGACTGCATCCAGCACAGTGAAATGTGATGTAGCATCAACATTATTGTTGAATTGGGAATGGGAAGTAAAACCAGGAAATTTTAATTTGGCCTCCTGGAGAAGTGTGGCATTTGTCTACCCGAGTATAATTTATGCATGGTAAGCTGAACATTTTTTGTCAGACACTTTTCCTGGGAGACACCTTTCCTCAGACAGAAGGCTAAAGGCCAGAAGAAAGAGATTATTCCAATAGCAGCACATGATCACCCCAGTCCTGGCTGAATCCTGCCAAATAGGTTGTGACAGGAAGCAAGCATAATACAGAGAGGCTGTTTCAATTTTTTTTTACAGCATTTCACTTGCTTGTCCCAGGCATTTTGTTTGTGGGGCTTTGGGTTTTTTATTTTTTTCACATGAGCACAAAACAAAAATTCGCATAAATGAAGTAGTTGAAGAAACAATGGTGAGCCTGAAAGGGGGGAAAATAAATGAGAGTGCACTTTTCCAGTATGATTCATGTTAACAGAGCATAATTTGGGAACTGAAGTCCATTGCTTTGCAATGTATTGTAAGAGAAATTGTTTTATCACACAAGTGGAGGACAGCATCTTGGATGACAAATGTTTTCTTGTGTGTGACCTTCTCCTACATCCTTTTCTTCAAAGTTTAAAAGGCAAGAAGCTGTCAGTAGAGGTAGTAATTATTATAAATTTGGTCCCTGGAGGCTCTCTCCTCTGTGTTTGTATTTAATAAATCGTCTTTTCTGCCTTTTCCAAAACAGTATTTGGAAGTCTTTTGGGCTTGTGGTTTTTTTGTTTTGGTTTTTGGTTTTTGTTTTTTTGGGTTTTTTTGGGGTTTTTTTGTTTGTTTGTTGGTTTGGTTTTTTTTTAATTTGGTTTGGTTTGGTTTTTTTTCCCCCTAAGTCTCATCCTATTGCAAGGCACATCTGTGGATTGCTCTGTTGGCTCCCTATGTTCTGCACAAGAGCAGAAGTCTGTGATGGATGTTAATCCCTCTCTGTGGTCCTGACTAAACAGACATGCCATGTAATTGTTGATTTCACTGTTTGCTTTCAAGTCCTCTATGTTTGGATCCATATATCATAGCTTATAACTGTAAATTTTTCCATATCTTCTGACCGAGTGACTTTCTGGTACTAACAGCAATTTTTGAAGCTACTCAATGCATGTACTACTTTATCAGTCTCAAGTTAATAAAATCTGTGGTTTTAGAGAATGAGGATAAAAGCCATCTATGTGAGACTCCCTGACTACTTTGAACAGTTACCTCTGGGAACTTTTTGATTATAGATTATGCTCCATTCTTTGTTTATTTTGTTACATACCTTAAATTACTTTTTGTATACTATGCTCTTGGAGAGCGCTTGTGAAGCAGAGGCAGAAATCACGCAAGGGCATGGCTTCAGCCATGGAGGTTTAAAAGGGCAGCAAGCCCGATGTTTCTCTCCTACTCTTTGAGAACACTATAAAAATGTGTACCAAATTGATGCTTTTTGGAGGCCTTATAGATTCAGTCACAGAGAAAGTGAATAATCACCATATGTGGTTCCCCCTCTTGACAGAGGATGGCAAAAATGTTTGTCCACAAAGATAATTACAGCGGATAGGCAAAAAAAATATCCACTGGTTGTTGGGTTAAACTATGCATTCGAGCAAGCTTACATGAAGGGCTTGTTTGTGTAAGTTTGGCTTGAAGGATGATTTTCATGCATTGGTCCAACTCTTAATTCAAAAGATTTTGTCAGAAGCTTTTGTTTTATATCTTCATGGGAGCTGATGTAGTCCTTGTGTCAACCCATCAGGAGTTGTAGTACCTGACGTGAGATGATCCAGCAAAGGCAGCAGATGTTCTTCAGCGGGTTTTGTTTCTGATCCAGAATTACAAAGACTATTTTGCTGAAGGTATTTAAACCACAATCACATACAGAGAGTCTGGTCGTGACTGAGAATCTGTAACTCAGTGCCATGACTAGTTTTCATTTTAGTTATTCAACAGAACTGTGTTACTGAGATGTGACAGGCCACTTTGTGTGTGCCATCAGCTCCCTCTCTGTACAGAGTACAAGTCAGGACCGAGGTAGACTTTGCCAGAGAATTTTAATGTTATTTCCATTGCAGCCATCTAGGTGCAAAGAGTGTGCCTCAGCTGATATAAGCCACTTGGGCATTTCTGGGGAAAGCTGACAAAAATTAAGTGGTCAAGTTCTTGAAGAAAATGGGAGCTGGAGTCCTTCGTGTCTTCATATGCACACTTAAAATTATATACCCCTGCTTATTGTTGGAAGCACTTTTAGACAGTTGCCCAAAAGCAAGTCTGTGGTGTGTTTCTTTACAGCATATTCTGATAGCAAACTCTGAAATTAATCTTTTTCAAATAATAGCTATTGCATATCTTCTGTAAGAGGATCTAACTCAGACAAACTAAAAGCATAATCCAAGATTTAATATAAGTACAAAACTTAAAAAAAATTACAGGGCAAGTTTATTTTTATTTATTTGAATTTGTTTTGCGTGACTTTTGGGTTTTAATGCTGTGGAAACTGGAGACTTTTCCTTTAAATTGTTTGAAACCTGTGGAAGTGGGGATTTTCTTTTAAATTATCAAACACTTCATGAAATAACACAATCCCCCAAAGCCTATAGAATACTTGAATGTCAATATTTGCAATGAGATCTGTTTATTAGACATGCTGATATGTTTGCTCATCTTAGGAAGCTTCCAAAACTGTCTGGCACATACTTTAACCACTGGAAATGTAGCAGAATCCAAAACTGTGCAAAACGTGCCCTTTTTGGTCAAACCTATGTCCCTTCTTGGACATGTTTGTGCCAGAGCAGATGTGGTGTGCAGCTTAACACTATTTACTCCATGGGAACATCCAGCTGGAAAAAATACCCACATTGTAAATGCAGTAAACCTTCATTTCTGTTGCTTAGCTGAGATCCACCCTACCAATGAATCTGACTGGGGGATTTGCCGGGCTGTTGATATGGCAGATTTATTATCTTTAGAAAAATAGCAAAATATTAGCAGGGTGCTATTACTTGCAACAATACAGTTTAAAGCCAGGCCTTGATAAGGGGTGGTACTAAAAAAGATTTGTCATGGCAGTGCTTTTGCATGGCACGCTGGATGTTTACAGGAGAGTTGGCCATGGATACTGCATGCTGGAAACAGTGCTTCACCCACTGCTAACATCAAGCGAGATTTTTCTTTTTCTTTTTTTAACTGATCTGGTTTCCTAAACTTTAGGAATTAGAAAGGATCCGCCTTTGTTGGATGTATATATTTTTCCTATTAGATGGTGAAATTCTATGCAATACTTGCTTGTGATCCTCCTCTCCTAATTAGAATTGGACTTTCATGCATTTCAAGAGCTTCATTCAAGTGCAGGTGGAAGGGAGTCTTGGCTTGACTGGCTGTAAAATGCTTTCACATCTGTAGATGTGTTCTGTGAAGGAAATATGAAAGGGAAAAAATATACTTTGATAGTGTCTGAAAATGCAGTTGACACTGACATAGGTGTAAGTGTGAGAGAGAAGGGAGAATGACTAGGGGGGAAAATTCAGAAGAAGAGAGAGAAATCAGTAGATGAGTTACAAAGAGAACTCCTGAAAATAGTTTCAAATTCTTTACAAAATAAACAAAACAAAAAACCCCAGAAGAATGAAACATTTACTGAATGAGTCACGTAGCAAAGTAAATGAGTCATGATATAGAAAGAAAAGACTTCCATATGCAGATAGCAGGCAACATAACCATATTTTTGCTGTGAAAAATTTTAACTAAGGTAGTACTGCTATGTTCTGGGATGTGGGCTAAAGTACTGTGTCCAGGGGAAAGAAAAAAAATATGTATAAGGATGTATTTCCCTATCTTATAATTGCTATAAACCAAAATATTTATGCTGTCAAAAACATGTTAATTTATCTTTTCCTTAAAGGCTGTATGAGAATATGGCCTAGCATAGTTAAGGGTTTATGGGAAATAAACAGAATGCATTATATTGAAAATGGACTCCTGAGAAAGATCAATAAATGCTATATGCAGCAGAATGAAGTTATCAAAATGTAAATATTTTAAACAAAACAGAATTTAACAATTTCCAAGATAAGCTATTCCCTCAAAGTACACTGAAGACATTTTCTATTTTACATAATGTAATTAAACTCAAGCCTAAAGAATTCAAATTCCTCCCAAAGACATTATTGGCAATGTGATTTAATGTGGTGATAAGGATAAAAATGCAGCATGTTTGAAGGCCACAGGAGTTTTATAAAACTACATTTGAAAGCTGACAACAATTGTTTACAATATTTTTTTTTAAACTACTCAGTAGTGTCACAGTGAACTGACCTTTTCCTTTATTAGCAGCACAACCCTGTACCTGACACAATTTGGGTCAAGTTCACCCCAATGTAATTTTGATAGTCTTACAAAATCTATATCAGGAGAAAATGACCCATTTTTGTCTTGTGAACATGATGTAAGGAAAATGTGAGTCAGATTTTTCTTACAAATGATAAACCATTTTGTGTATATTCTTTCAGCATTAAGAGAGACTAGTACAGGTAATTAGTACAGTGTATTTAAATACACTTCCTCACAGTTGTTTTTTTGTTCGTATGATGGGGGATGTTGTGAGGTGAATGCTGCCGTTGAGCCAAGAACTCCAGGAATTCAGCCTTTTTTCTGTCACTTACTAATCTCTCTTACCATATTTTAAACTCACATTTCATCTGCAAAACAGGCATATACTATTTCCTGTCTTATAAAAGCAGCTAGTAGAAACTGCAACAGCTCTTGCAAAAATATTAATATTGTATCATAAAGGCTAATGTCCTTTGATCCTTTTATATTATGAGTGCCTCAAGTCTGGTAAATTAGGACTTCATCAGTCAGGTTACAGAAAGATTGATTCTGTAACATATCTTGGCACTGGTGGGGGGAACATCTCAAAAGGTGACAATATTTTACTGTTGATGAGTGAGGGTCATTTACCTTGCTGGGTTGAAAGGGTGTCTAGCTAGGATTGAAAAGGGAGAGAGCTATTTGTATAGTGATGCTTCCCACTGGAGAAGCTTTACAGTCAAACTGTGCCTCTTTAAAAGATTTATTTGTTCTGTAAGAATGTCATGATGTGACCCCGGAATGACAGTGAAATGCTATTTATAGTATTTAGCCATTCATCAGAAATGACTAATTATGCATCCCTCTCTTGGAGTGTACAGGCTCTGATGACTCATGTAATACACTCTTATTGTCTCTTAATTTGGCTTTTCTGATGCATTCAAAAATAGGTACATATGTGTAGTAGTAGTACTTAACATCTGCCTTTCTTAAAGTTCTGTAAATTACATACTTTGCAATTTTTAGGTAAAAACTACTGCAACTCCTGTGATGTCCCTCTTCCAAGTAATAGGTGTTTCTTGTTCAGTCTTGCATCTGTCATTTTAGAAAATCTCCTGACAGGCTTGAATGCACGTTAGTCAAGGAAGGAAGATCAAAGGCTAATCCATTCGTAGCCTCTCAGATCTGACCTTCCCTTAGAAAATATTCAATGAAAAGTTTAAAATGACTCTTTACAAAAGGGCAAAAGACTGTAGCAGAAAAATTATGAAGTATGTAGTATGAGCAACAGCAGGACCAAAACACCACTTCATATGTTTCTGAACTGGAAAATCAGATTAAGTAGTCACATAACATGTAAAGAAAAATCTGTTTCTTTGAGTTTGCTGTATGACTGTCGCTATGTATTATTTTTTGTAACTTTCTTCTCAAGAAATCCTGAAAGTATTAATGGTAAAATACCTTGAAGCCTCTAAACTGTGTGTTTTCTGTGATTATTGTTACTTCAAACTCATCTGAATCTCTAATTTTCTGGATTATATATTAAAAATTATCTAACTCCAGTGAAAAGTCAATAATTAATACTTTTTTAAAAATTATCAATATATTTTGATTCCCTTTACTGAGGCACCTAAGAATAGCTCACACTCCCATTTTATTGGTTATAATAAAAATTTCAATTAGCAGGAAGCTTTCCATCGATTTTGTGATAAATTTTCTCAGTTAAGAATTGTATTTTAATAGTGAGCTTGCATTTTTATCTCTGGGGAAAAAAACCCCAACCAAATAAACAGTAACCTAATAACTAGTTTACATGGATGTTGGGGACAGTTTTAATTGTCTTCATTCAGACCAAGGCGTTTTCCTTTGGTCTTCCTTATCCTTGGTGACACATTGATGTAAGAGACCTAACCAGAAGACGGTCTTTTATTGTTTGCTCTGATGGAGTCTTAATTTAAAACATTCATAACATCAGGCAGAAGTTGATAAAACCACAGTCTTATTAAAGCGCTCAGCAGGTGTCTAGGAGACAGTAGTACTAATTCCTGTAGTGAATGTGTGATGATGAGAGGTAAAGCACATACTGTGGAACTGTGGATACTAATCCTTCCATAAAGGGGACAAGATTTGCATAGCCAGCAGAACTGCTGGCTAGCCTCCATGTGGAGTTAATCTTCCCTTCTCCCAGGTGGTTCCACTGGACTTCTACCAGGGGGAAGACCGTCTCAGAGGACCTTGACTAAAACCATGGTTCCCTTTTATTCTTACTCTATGCATTGTTTGGGATATTCAATGAAAATAGGTTCCCAGCTTGACCAGAACAGCTGTGAGGCCCGGAAGACAGAGCAATAGCCAGTCATGACATTTTTTATGCCGAACAGTGATGAGTGTGAACCCACTGTGACTTTACTAAGAGCAATTCCTAACACTTATCATACTGTAACAAGCTAAAATGTTCAGCATTATAATTTAACTTCCTCCTTCTAATCAGATGTCTCTGGCATACTGAATAGGAAGTAAAAAGTAACACAATAGAGTGCAAATTTTACCACTCCTAGTTCTACCCTTTGACTGGCTTCATATCCAATGATGAAAAATAAATCGCCTTGTTGAGCAGGAATGAGAAAGAAAAAAAAGAGGAAACTGGGATCCTAGCGTGGCTTTTGACCTGTGTAGCAAGTTAATTATACACTTGAGAAAACATCTAGCATTGTCATGTTACACTGAATGCATTTGTGTGTGCACACGGCTGAATATAAATATGTGTGTATATTAGCATGCATATATGCTTTATGCAACATTGCACTACCCATGCTCAGTACTTCCTGAATTTGTTCTTAAAGTCATTGGTTTTAAAGGATGTAAATGAAGATGGAGCATGGCCCAGTGGATTTTAATGTATAGACAGTTACTCTTGGTAAAAATAATTACTTAATTAAATGCTCTGGTGGACAGTGATTAGGGAAGGAAGTGGTAGATAAGTAATGAAAAGTGTATCAGTACAAAAAGTATCAGCAACTTAGAGAACATGATAAAATATCTTTGGTGGGGTAAAAAAGACACTTCAGGCTTCTGCATTAAATGGTTTTACTGAGGCCTTCTGTTTCTTATGCTATTTTCCATGAAAGCTTTTCTGTCAGTGACGCAGTTTTCCATTGCACAAAACTAAACTGACAAATCAATGCAACCCACAGATGAACTAGAAGTCACTTTTACATTGCAGTTAACTCTGAGCAGTCAGAACATAAATGTTCATGAAATGACAATCACTTTCTTATATACAGAGGAATCAGAGGATCTGCAGGAGAAGTGAGCGTAGAAGTCCAGTACACCATCCTGCATCTTCTGCTCTGCTATCTGCAGAGCCTTCCTCAGGGCTGGGCAGAGATACAGACCCCTACAGCCAGCTCTTCGTCCATTAACACTTGCAGGCTGTTACGGTATTGTCGTAACACGGTCCTCCTGTACAAGATGGATCCACAGACAGTCAGTACACTTGGAATGGTGGTCTAATATCTACAGAGTCTGAAGAGATATGGCTGGGGCTTTCAAACCTAGCTGAAATTCTTTCAGTTGTAATGCTTTGCAGGAATATGAAGTGAAGCTATGAGATACGTCTTCATCTGTTGTACGCTGTTCATCTGTATAGTGCAGAGAAGAAAAAATTCTTTGAGGACTTCGACCAGTATTTTCTGTCTCAATATACATATTTAGACACCTAGAGTAAATAGACTTATTATAAGTATTACTAAGCAGCAAACTAAAAATCAAGTCACTAATTATCTAAAAATTAGATTATCTGAATTATCTAAAAATAGCCACAGCACTCTATTTAGGGTGTTGAATTTCAAAATTATTTCTTTTTCTAAGTATACTGGCATAAATAAATTGTGAAGTATTTGTATTGAGATAGACTCTGAAAAGTGCATGTCGAAGAGGGTACATGGCTTTGGGATACAGTCTTTTTGTTCAGCTATGGGAAACAGAATTACTCATAGGCTGCTGTTATGGCAGGGTGTTTTGAAATCTGATAATTTAATTCAGAGGTATGGCAGATCAAAAGGAATCTGTACAGAAAAGAGATGTAACAAGAAAGGAACAGATAGACAGGAGTTTTTTGCTGAACATGACATTCTAAATTAGAGTGGCAGAAGTCTCTGTCAATAAGATCAAAAGGTGGGAACAGAGATGAAAACACTCCTTTTACTGTTAATTACTATAAACCAGGTAGGATTGTATTTGAACACTATTGGCAGAATGTTAAGAAGCAGTTACACCCTCCCACTTGCCCTTCTAGAAGAGTTTTGGAGCTTTTGAAATTAGAAGAAATAAATAGTTTCTGGATGATTTTCACATTCTTTTTCTGTTCACTATTAACACAAAATGGCTATGTCACCTAACAGCACCTTTGTGACATGCTCCCATTTTTTTCTTAAAGGTAAGCATGAATAGCTTAAGTTAAAATACAGGGATTTTAGCAGACCATGGTCATTGTAGGATGAGAGCTTGGTCATTTGGGAGTGGTACTTTTTTCTGTGCCTGACATTTTTGAGACAGACATTTTTGATCTTCGATTTTTTTTGCACAGAGTGAAATATTAAGGCACTCCGGGGTCATTTAAGAGCCCAGGAAATTTCCCCACACACTGAGGAAGCTAGTTTATAGTTAATTCCTTAGGAGATAATTCAATTCTTCTTGAATAAATTACATGCTTGTTTCACTTGCAGGTGTTTCTCATGTTCTGTTCTAAAGTGCTGCTTAGTGTTGCCGTGCACAGTTGGTAGTTGCTGTGATGATCCCAGATGGAGCTGAATTTCAGTGGGTATGGGTGATCTGCAGGGGTCCCAGATCGTTTAAGGGGTTTGGAAGCCTTGGCTGGGGTTCAGCTGGTAGAGTATGTGTGTGTACATGTGTGTGTGTGTGTGTGTCTGTAGGTACCTAGGAGTGAGCTAAGTGTCTAAGCTCCCCTTTTGATTGGTGAAACTCCAGTCAATATAGTTAGTGGCTCTCGGAGAGCTGCTTGGCCACCCAAAGCTGTTGTCTATTTCCAGATGTAATAAGTAACTCTTCTGACTTTGTTGACTACATCAATTTTATCTGCTTTGACCGTGATAGGAAATTAGAGATCCAAATTGCAGGTAGGCACCCAAATATACACATAAAAGCTGAAGTGTCAGTCTCTGAGTCAAGGCTTACCTACAGCGAGATATTGCTGATATTTTCACTTTATGACAATTTGTTTCTTACACTCTGCTGTGGAACTTATGTGTGTGGAATTACAAAATGCTTACACCTGGATAGGCCTATCAGATTCAATGCTGGTGTGAATAAATCCAATACAGATTTTTCAAAACAATCTCATAAAAAGTTGAAGATTGTGCTGTAACTTGTATCCTTTTATACCCTCAAATTAGTCTCTTGTCTGTTGCCGTTGTGTCTTCTCCCCTTTTTGCATGGCAGTTTTTGAGAGACTAACTTGCATTTCCTTTGATAGTTTTAGCTAAAACAGCTTTTCCTTGAACATGGAGGAGGAATTCAAACACAGCAATTGTGTTTTCTATGAGGTTAGTTTACCTGTTTTTATACCATTGGAGACGAAATTTCTTCCTGTCAGATTACGGTTTATCGTGGGATGAGTTGCCTCAGGAGGCATCTGCAGCACTGGCTACAACACTATCAAAAAATGAAGGAATGTTTTTCGTGCTTGTATCTTGAAATATTTCCATTTAGGTACTTAAAGATATGGAAAGGGATTTTTTTTTTCATTTTTATTTTATAGGAGCAAACAGAATATAAATAAAATCATTTACATATTTTGTGTTTCAAGATATTTTATTTCTTAGAGGAAAATTAGAAGCAGAAATGTTTGGGAAGAAAAAAGCTAGAAAGGCTTGGGAGGAAAATCGATGCTGCCTTAAATAACTAGAGGTCACTAGCTGACTGAAAAAGTCATGTCATGCTCAGAAAATGGCAAACTTTAACTAAAAGTCTTTCCCTGTTCAGCCACAAAATTAGGAGAGCAACTAGAAATTAAAACACAACTTGGAACAAAATTATAAAAGAGGACTCAAATGCTAATCAATATAAATTAGAAGTAAGAAGTATGGAAAATTTATAGGGAAAGCCAGATTTGGGAAATGAAAAATCTGTGGTTGGCAAGGCAAAGGACAATAAAAAGGATTTAATGTATTAATGGCAAAAGTCCTAATCGTATAAGCCACTAGATGGAGATAGTAAGATTGTTACGAGTGATTTGAAAGCACCATAAGTGGTACAAAAATATTTTTATTCTATATTGTGAAAAATGCTTGATGCAGTCTCCATGTTATGAGTGTGCTAAGGCACTTTCCAAAAAGCCTGGAGGACAGAAAGGAGGATATAAAGCAGCAGCTTCTTGGACCAAAGACTGTTTAAAATCAATAGTCCTGGACAACTTTCACACAAGAGTCCTAAATGATCTGTTGAGGAAATCTCCAGTTCATTGATGCACCTTGTTAAAGGGAAAAAAAAAAACCACCCAACAACTCAAAACCAAACAAGCAACAAAAAAACCACCCAACAACCCACCAGCCCCTCCTGAAAAACCCCAAACAAACATTCCCACCTTAAAACATAGCTGATACCTGTGCAATAATTGCTTTGTTATCATTTTAAACAAAATTAAGTGGTCTCTAATTAATAATGCAATAAATTGTTAGTTTAATCAAACATAGTTAAAGCAGGCAGTATAAGTAGATGATTTTCCTATATACTATCTAGTTTTTTACTTAAGACTTATAAGTTGATTGATAAAAATGATTATAGAAATAATAGAAGTGCATAGTTTTGGCCAATTGATGGTGTAATCAGAAATGCAAAATGCATCCATTTATAAATGAACTGATGCATCCTGTAAATCAGAGTGCAAAAATAAAAAAATTCTGAATGTGAAATCTGTACAAAATTTCTTAGTACAACATCTGGATTTATAAATTTAAATTTTTAAATTGTGAGAATACAGTGTCTGAATTTGGTGATGAGTCTACAAGGTATATTGCAACATTTTTGAGAGTGTTGGAAAGGTGGACAGAAAAAGTGAAACACTGACTAATCATTCACCTCACAAGAGGTAGTGATGAATTGTCTGCTTGTGATATGCTCAAAACCCACACGTTAGAGAAATTGTACTGAAAGCAGTACAGGAATAAAAGGGAAAGAGAGAGAAAAGAAGGACTATGCATGTTGGACATTTTGTTGTCATCAGTTCCAGTTTTCATTTTTGAGTGAAAAAAATTACATTTTGTGTGTGGGTGTGTTTGAAAATACATTTGACATGCATTCAGACAAGCTTCTCGGTCTTGTTTGCTTTTAAGACCATATTTCTATTTAAAATTGTTATCAATATACATAGTCAAGCTTCTGCACCAGTTGTGTATTCATTCACATTTATTAACTTATATCATGTCGCATGCTTAGGAGCACAGGATGACAGGAGTGGGCATTTAGCACAACAATTGGCAGCCACAGTGCCTAAAATTTGGGTTTGGTTTTATGTTGGCTACATTCTGTTTGTTTATTTAATAACTATCCATGTCTATGTGAAGGAAATTCAGAAGAATGTGACCTTTCAATTGCCACATGTCATCTGTGTTCAAACTATAAAATACCAGAAGTACTAGCTTTAAGCTTCGAAAAAAGCATATTGTTCTATTTATATTTCTTAAGCTATGTATGTAGAAAATCCCAGTTGCTTAGAAAGAGCAGTGCTGTAAGTACTGTTACTGAACTGATAAAGTGTGCTTAGCAAAGCTTTGTAAAGGCACCCAGAATCAAAAGTGAGCCTGTTTACCTCTTGAAAATGCTTTTATAGGAGGTACTGGTTAGCCATTTCCAATAGAGAATGGAGCAGTTGATCAGATAGCAGCTAAACTAATGAAAAGCATCATGGAAGTGACAGGAAGATTAATTAAGTTCCTCCAGTTGTATTCATGTGTTGTGGTACAGAGTTCCTTCGGGTACTGCTGCAGTTAAATGGTATTCATGGTGACAAATATTGCACATTTCCAGAAGTGACACTTCCGAGTCAAGGGTAAAAAACACATTTGGTAGTTTTAGCCCGTGAAGAATGTTCAAAACCAAAGATGAGCCTCTGTGGTTGTTTAAAATATACAAATGTAACTTGCTCCTTCCCTTCTTATCCTTTAGTGTAACCTCAGGAGATTAGTAATGAATCACAAAATCTGCGTTATTCTGTAGTATGTCTTAAACTACTCCAGATGGCTTCAAAATAAAAACAAACCAACTTCTAGCTGATGTACTTAGTATATTTGATTTGAGGCACAAAAATATGTGCGCTTGGAAACATTTACAATTACTTTTGGAAGCTTACAAAGCTGTGGCTTGTTTGCTGTTCTTTCTTTCTGCACTGTGGTCACTAATAGGAATGAAATAACTTCAATACATAAATTTCCAAATTATGTGGAAATTCTAGACCTACTTTACTTGAAAAAATCTTTTAGTTTTGGGATGCATTTGATGAATTAATAGGCCAAGTGTGATTTAGGTTGTTTCTTCCATTTTATTTTCAGAAATAAATGTTTCCACAATAAATTTTTGTTCTTAATAGCAGTCTCTGTACAGTAGAAAAAATCTATTTTAGGAAAACCTGGAAACCTCTGAGATGTATGAGATCTTTTAGCCTATTACACGTGATGCATAGACTTAAAATGTTGTGTCACCAGTGTATTTGTCGGCTATTATTACACTTCTGCCAGCAAAGAGTTCCTAGATGTGCTTCTGCATTTGCAAGAGATGATTTGTGGTCAGCCTTACTAACTGACATTTATCAAAGCCAATTGGTAAGAGTTTGGGTATAAATCTAATATTAGTTGCCTCCTGGGAGAGTTCAAGACTGGAAGAGGGTTTTCCAGGAATCCTGAGGAATTAACTGGGTGCATTAATATTAAATATTAATTAGTCTCTGCAACAGACTTGCCTGTGAGTGGCTTTAATACTTACTGTGGAGGCCTTGTGTAAGTCAGTGGATAGATAAAAATCAGTAGAAAGCACAGAACAGAGGAGCTAGTTCATGAAGCCCTCTGTCTCTAGACCAAGTCAAGTGTGGGGAATGACCTGTGGGTTTCCCAGGTCTGGAGAAATGTAGTGTATGTGCTGTACTTCTGAGCCATGTGTGCAGTCTGCTTTTTGTTTGTTCCAAGGAGGTGATGTCTTGTGGGTTGTTCTGCATTTTGAAAATCTGCCCTTTGTGGCAAAGCTTTTGCCAAGGTGAGAAAGGGCAGAAGAACTCAAGGTGGAGATGCTATTATGAAAAAAAAAAACAGGTTGTTGGAAAAGAGGATTTCAGGGAGTAGAAGTTGCTTCTATTATTAGAAATAAGGATGAGGACTACCTGGTGTAGGAGAGGGTAATTTTTTTCTTATTATGTTTATGCTATTGCTGAATCACAAGGGTTTGGGGGTTTTGTTTTTATAAGTGAACCATGCATGAAAATATGATAATTTTGCAGTTGACTGGCATCTGTAGCAAACTTAACTGCTGGTTAGCCTGTGCTGGCTTGTTGATGATTGGGAGTTTGCACCATAGGCTGACATTATGGACTAATTTGCTCATTCATTCTGCATGATCCTGCATGCCCAGGCTGGGTCTACTCAAATCTCCAAGCACACATAAGTGTTTGCAGCTCTTGACTGTGCTTCCCTACAGCTGTTTTCAGCAGAATCCTCAATACTTGCATTAAAACACCAGCCATTTGGGATTGCAATTACTAAACTAAACCTTGCTTTCACTGACAGCGACAATATCCCACTCAGGGACTAAAAGTTATTTTTTGTTCCTTGCTTGAAACCCTGCTTCTTTTTGTACCTTATTAATGTTGTACATGTGTAAACTATAGCAGCATTTTTCATGGAGTATGTGAATTTGGGCTGTGAAAGCTTTCCAACGATTTTCCCTCCTACCTTGTATTTCTGTAGTTGAAATGAAAAGAAATTAAAGTTCTTGTTTTAGTTTCTTTGGTTACTTTAATTGTATACTTAGTCTCAGAACACAAATTAGATGCAGTAAGAAGGGAGGTCGTCCTTCTTGTTTTACATTCTACAGGGCAAAACAAAATTGCAGGTAGCATTCAGAACCGAGTAGTGGAGGACATGTCAGTCTATGTGGCACTTTGGTGTTTACATTTCCTGAGGATCTGACCTGCCATCAGACACCACCAAATTGGTACAGCTATTGTAACACAACAGCCATTTCAAGAAGGGGTTTTTAAAGGCAGCATGGTCCTTGCCTTGACCATTAAATAGCACATCTACACAGACATGATCCTTCTGTACCCAGGCTCTCAGATGACCAGCTGATGGCATGAATCAGCAGGCAGATTGACTTGGTGGAACATAGAGACCAGAGTTAGCCTACATCTTGCGGGGTTTGACTCCTGGCAGAATAACCCCAAGCCTTTTTTTTCTGTGATAGGGTAAACGCAGCTTAACAGGCAAATGCTGTGCCTTGGGTGCAGACTGTCTTAAAGGACGTCACGCAGTGCCTCTGCAAAAGCACTTCAGAGCTGGAAAAGGAGCTGAAGGATTTCACAGAGAATTGATTCTCTGAGCTTTTACCCTCCGTGAAGGGAGGGGAGGGAATGCTTGTGCTGCAGAAGGCTCCTCATAGTAGCTTATACCTACTGCTCAGAGAACATTAGCGTGGTTCAGCTGAGATATTTTAAACCAGTCTTTGAGGATGGTATTTTCCTCTATAGCGAGGTGTCTTTCCCTGAATTGTAGAAGTGAATGAACATTGTAATGATGAAATAGAGGAAAGGAATGTGCCGTGAATACCCTCTGTTACTTGCTGTCCACACTGTGTAGTTGAAACATAGGCCATGATTTCTAGACAGCTTCTTTTTTCTTTTTTTTTTCCCCAGGGGTTTTTAGACGGCGTTTCTTCACTGTGATTTAAGATTTGCTCAACGTACGTTGTTGGTCAGTGTGACCCACAGAAGAGGTCTTGATCTTCCTCCCTTGTGCACTGCAGCCTCAAAGAGCACTCCTGCACTGTGTGCTTTTTAGTTGTGAAGCAGAGCTTATTTTGGAGTTTATGTGTACCATGGATCTCTCATTTCAGGGCTTGCCTTTTCCTAGGGGCAGTTGAAATAAGAAAGGGCAGTGAGAAAGGCTAGATTTCAGACATGAATAGCTGTGGGATTGCTGGTGAGGGACAGGACTGAAATCGGTGTCCCAGTTCCCCGTCAGTGTTTAATCTCAGTAACATTCATACAGGTAGCATGAAACCTCGTGAGGGCAATGCTGCAGAGGACTGCTGAGAGATGCATAGCGGCACTGTACACCAGGGCTCTTACCTCTCCTGCTGCAACTGGAGCGTTCCTTGGCTGCTGTGCCGCTGTGATAATTTTGCCAGAAGTGATTGGAGCTCATGAAATAGTACTTATTGTGTGGTGGTTTTACAAATAAGAAGTGGAGCTTTAAATGAATTATACCTGTCATCCTCTTTCCTGTAGAATGAAAGCATTCATCCCATTAGATCCTATTATAATGAAATAAACGCTTCAGCATACTGTCCATTATTTTTTACCTTTATTTAGTGTAAGTGTATTATCACTGATACATGCCAGACTGACAGCAGGAAACCAATGTCCTCTATTGATTCGGAGAAGAGACATATGTGCATACGTACAGACCGTATTGTCTTCACCATGCTGCCGCACTGGTGTGCGCCGGATCCATCCCAAGGCACTACATGTACATGGTGGACAGTATTTCGGTGTTTCTTCACTCTTTCCTCCTCTGAGGCTGCTACTAGTTCATATAGCAGCAGGGATTGTGTGGGCACCTATTTACAGCAAACTTAGGACCACTCCGTTTGCCACAGAACAATAAAATACCTACCAGCTGCTAACGACTTATCAACCTGGGCCAGAAAGCAACTAGCGACCTGTAGGGTGAAAGGTTGTAAACTCCATTACAGATCCTCATTGTCGTATATCTCCTGTCCTCACGCTTTGTTATTCAGGCGAAGAAATTGTAGTTTAAAATATCGGTTCAGCTGTATTGAAATTGAACTACCTGTTTGTCAGTTGCTTTTTAAAAATAGAAACAGACTTGTCTTTATCCAGCATTTGGATTGAAATTGTTTATTGAAGTGGAACTATTGATTAAAAAAAAAAAAAAAAAAGTCTTAGGGGTACATGATCTTGCAAAGTGCCAGGCATCTTTATCTTCTATTGAAGTTGGGTTATTGAGACTCTCAAAGCTTCTCCTGGAGCCTGCCCTTCAAAGAAAAATACACTAACAATATACGCTTTGTCTTTGCCATCTATTATGTAATTGAGCACGTTATGTCACTAAACGCATTTACTGCCAAGGAAAAAAAAAAGCCCGTACAATTTTAGAAGGGCTTATTTTTTTTTTTTTTATCCAAACCAGAGTTAGGTTAACCAGGATATAAGAGCATGTTGTTGCGAGCCCGTTAAAGAAAAGATCTGTTTGTAGTACTCTTAGTCCTGATGTCACAGGCACAGCAAGGACATCAGAAGGAGGAGTCAGATTACAGTAAGAATGGGCAGTGCAGCATGCAGCCGGAGTAAACGCTAAATCAGACAGGGATTGTATCAGGGATAAGACTGCCTGCAAAGCGCTCATCCTGAGGAGGCACACTGCTCTCTCACGCTTCTCGTGCTGGGAAATTTCCACATAATGTAGAATGAAAAAGCTCTGTTTTACATGTCAGCCCTGTGCAGGAGCTAATGCTGAATACACAGCGGTGGGATCCTGACTGCATGATTAATGAGAAACATAATGTATTTTGGTAAGTGTTAACCGTGATGTAATTCTGCTTCTGCTCACATTATCAATAGGACTGATTATTACAGATTTCAGATTCAAGAACATTTCGTGCTGGCACGCACCTAAAACTGACAACTAGGGAATCCTGCCGGCTGTGCAGTTTGAAAGGATTCCATTGTCTGGGAAATTTTCTGTTTGAGTGGGCTACTGCGTAGTTCTAGCGGTTTGAAAAACAAGCTAGATAAGATGAACTTGTGCTAGGTTTGTTTTAAATGAACTTGTGTTTCATCTGCCGAGAGGGGATGAGAAATGCTTGTGAGGCATGGGAAGTTTTAGACGAACTTAATGTAATGGACGAGCTGCTACTGCACTGTCAGTGCTGGAGAGGCACAGTGAACCTCAGTGTTTCATTCAGCTTTTAGTTTGAAGAATTCAAAGGTACAAAGGCGAAACAATGTTTTATTTGCAGTGCTGTGATTGCCGAGTACTCTGCATTGTTCAGATCACCGGTGTGGGGTTGGCTCCTAGCATGCCACAAAATGCATATTATTTTAAGCCTTTAGGGGTCTTAGAGCTGTTAAATATTTGTGCGGAGTTTAGTTTTGTTGCTTGATGGAAGTCTTGCTTAGGCTTGCATCTGAGCTGGCTGCATACCCTAAAAACATGCTGGAGTGTAGAGCTATGTCTAAGCAATGTAGCGCTGCAGTACTGGGCTGGGTTGTACGATTGCAATGTAATGCTGCAAGTTAGTGCTGTTAAAGAGCAAAGAAAAATAAAACAGAGGATTTGGTAGTGTGATGGAAAACTGCTGTTCTTGACTGCTTGAAATCTCATCTAGTCTCACTGTTAATTTATAGCTGCATAATACTTAGAATGAACACAGAGCAGGGAGTTGGAGGATTTCTGGGACATTCAGCAGCTTTCTCAGTTTCATTAAATATTGAATCAGGAGTTCGCTTCAAGCTTTAAGGGAAGAACTTTTGTAATATTCTCAGCCCTGTCAAAAAAGTACTTTGCCTTGTGCCATGCTATAAGCATTATCTTCTTATTTTCATGAAATTAAAGATTGTGTGTGTTTGTGTTAAAGATTTGTCTTTAACAGTGAAATACATCAATTATGAAAGCAGATAGATTTTGATGTAAGCTATCCTAGCAGAAAAAAAATATACAAATTGGTTGAGTTGTCAGAACTGTTCAGCATCCCTTTCAAAGATAAATTTTCAATGTTTTAGCTTTACTACATTTTCAAAAGACTGAGGAAGGATAGGCAAGCATTATGGCTTTAGGCTTGAGCAATTTGGATTAAGTCTCTTCACCATTAGAAAAATCAGGTTAATTTACTCTTCATTTCTTTCAGGTATTTTTCTACCTTTACCAGAATTGCAAGCACAAGATGGTTTGGGGTTTTTTTTCTTCTCTTTTTTTTTTTTTTTTTAATGATCAGTTTTTCTTGTGTGGGATTAGAAGTAGCAGTTTCCTGAAGTTATAGAGTTAGGGTATTAGGTATATGTTAGCTACATGATACTTAATTTTTTCTTTTTTTCCCATCTATAATTTTCAGAAACATGTAATGGTGATCAAACTTTTGGTGTTACTTTGAAAAAATAAAAATCGCTGCATCATATGCTTATTTGTTTTCTGGTGCAACACAAGTTTTTAAATGGAAAAAACTGTATTGTGCTTTCTCTCTGCTTTGTAGGAAATTTCACTTCGAGAGCAGAGCTGAAAGTTTCTGCTAGGCAGGTCCTCTGTCTGCCGTGTTCAGTCTGAAGTTTCCTTCAATATTAAGTTTTAAATGAATATTCTTGTTCCTGTCTTTTGCATAAGAAAGCATGAGCTGGGGGATAATGTTTACCTGTGGTTGTTCTGGGTATTTTCTTGCTATTCTGGGTATTTTCTTGCTCTGTCTGTGAGAAGCCAGAACATCTGTGATCTCACCTGTCTCTGTTACTGCACAAAGGAGTATTGCACAGAGCCAGATGAAAGCTTGACTGCGTACATCGCGCACATACTTTGATTTCAAATTGCTACAGCAATCACATAGACAATATTGGATTTTTATTTTTTCTGAGGAAAAAACCCAATACTTTCCTTTAAATATTAATAAAGAGTTCTGTAGTGTTTTTTGGTTTTTTTAAATGCATGTGTTCAGCTATCGGGCCATGTAAGTATAGAAAGGGATGAAAAAGAAAGCATTTCTGTATGTTTGTATGCATCTTGTTTGCTTTTCTGGACCTTCTTGTCTAATTGCTGCTGATGTAAGGTGGCATAGTGGGAATGCGTGTGTGCAGCGTTAAGGCTGAAATAAATACTGAAAATAATTACCACGGAAAGTTGGACCTAACCCTCTGACAGTATTATTGTCATAGAGCAAGTGGTAATGGGTGAAGTGAGTTTTTTAACTATTGGAGGGAGAAGTTGCTAAATTCAGGAATTTGTCATCATGTTTCTCTTTCTCTTTAAAGCTGTAGCCCTCCAAGAAGATATTCTACCTTTATCTTACATCCTACTGTGTATATTGTACTGTTTGAGCTGAGCCTCCAAATAGTTAAACTCATTGTAACCCTTCCAAATTCATGAGCCTTTCTTTTACATTGCAACCGATTTTTGATGTAGTTGTTTTAAGAACTGCTAATTTTCACTCACCGTGCTGTGCTTTTGAGTTTGTTGTTTGGTCACCGTGGATACATTTGTTACTTATTGTATTGATTTTGCATTCATCATTTCAAGTTGAATAGGAATATGGAATCGTAATAATAATAGTGATAAAAATCCTACAAAATGATGTAGTATGTTTATAGAGTAAGCCAAAAGCCAATGAAAATAATAAATTTCTGTTAAGTGTTATCATACGGAGACATTTTGCACTTTAGAACATACATACATACATACCTCAGAGCAACTTTTGCCTGTATTTATCACCAAGTTAATAATTTAGCATAAGATAAAAGTCAGCTGTGACCGTTCTCAGCAATTCTGAAAGGAGGAATGGTGGGTGGCTGATGTTGCACGCTGATGAGGGGGAGACTCCCCCAGTCCTCCTCAACGCGAGGGCTCTGCTGTGGCTGATGGTCAGAGCTGGACGCTGCACCTCTACCTTAAAAGGCCCCACTGGCCACTCTTGCCTTGGCTTGGCCACCTCGCCATGACTGCTCCTTCTTGGGCCTGGCGGCGCCGGCGGCCACAGGAGCTGGCTCGTCCTGGAGCGCAGCGGCCCCGCGGCCGCCCCTGGAGCTGGGGTGGCCGGTCTGGTCGGGGCAGGTGGGAGTGCTCTTGGAGAGGGGAAGGGGCAGAGCTGCTGCTGTGTGTCCTGCACCACTCCACACACCGCGGCCGTCGAGCTGGAGGAAACGCCGCAGTGATATTGCAGTTCTGGGACAGTGAGCACGGGTCCTGAGGGCTCGGGGAACCCGGCTGGAACTGAGAGCAAAGCGAATCTTCCGCCCCCAGCACCAAAAGAAATGACTGCCCCCATACTTTGCCCTTACTGAAGAAGCACAACCCAAAAAATCTCTAAAATTGAAATTTGCAAAGAAAAGGGAGAGGAAAAAAGGAAAACATTGTACCTTTTTTTTCTTTTCTTTCCCCTTCCCTCCCTGCCTCCTCTGAACCTATTACTGTTTTAAGTAACTTCTGTTCTCAATGTTTCACATTATACAGGAAATGAATATATTGGCATGGAAATTATTATATATAACATTAAGGGAAACAAACCAATAATTTTTGCCTGAAAATACCATAACATTTCTGTTTGTATAGTGGCTGTTTTAATTTTCAGTGGGGTTTTTTCAGTCAGTGTTGCAGAATGTAGTAGTTCATCTGCATACATGCTACTATTCTGAATATCACTTTTTATTTCTGGAATACTTTCTTGAAGAGATTCATGCCAGATGAGTCATGGAATAAAAAGAATACCCCTCCCCCCCNTCTTTAAAGAAAACACACATTGCGCAAGCCAACTGACCAACGCTGAAACGGGGAGGGGGGGGTTTGCTTCAATGAAAATATTTGGTTGTTAGTGGTTTGTTTTTAGGAGGTTATATTTCCTTCTAGGTTAGACACTGTGGAGGCCTTTAGTACCATTTCTATTTTCATTTAAGTCAGGATGAATCGGTGTTGATAAAGCTGTTCTTTTAAAATGTTTTGAGAAGCACAGATACTGGATTACTAACTGTGTTTTATCACCAGCCATCTGCAATAAGAAAGTGTAGTTAATATATAATTGATGCTGTGTGTGACAGAAGAATTCAGCTGAGCAAGCCAGTGTATAGGATCTTGAAAACTGCAGGAGCCTGATGTTTATATTTGGAATATTACAGCCTCCTGGGCAGTGAAGTTCATATCTTGAAGCACTGAATAATCATTAATGCATGTATACATAATAACAATAAAAAAAATCCTGTTTGAACTTACAGAAACTGCTCTGTGCACCCCTTTTAGTTTCTGTTGCAGAAACTGTTCATTGAAAATGCCTCTAAATATATCCAGTATGTTGCCATAAATGAAAGGTCCTTTTGCCATTTCACAGACAAAAAAAAGTCATTGCAAGTGTAACTTTTCTTGTGGATTACAGAATTGCTCCAAACCCAAAATTGGAATCAGTGGCTTCCTTCTTCATTAGAGAAGATTAGATCACAATTGCTTCAGCTGAAGGTCCTTTAACAAAGTGTGTGTGTGTGTGCTCACGTGCTCACGTGAATGTGTGTCTGTGCATATTTTAACTGGGATGATTGTAGAATCTAATCCTGCATGCCTTCCCAACAAACGTCTTTCTTCCGTTAAGAAATGAAATTAAGAAGAAACCAGATTTTTAAAATTTTCATTGTGATATCATGCATCTATTTTTTTTTTTTTCCTGAAAGGCAACACATATAAATTTTTACAAAGTATTTTAAAATAACAAGAGCCGTTGACTGTACTTTATTAGAGTCATATGGCTGATACGTCTCTGTGCCTGTGTGCGAATATCCTTCCATGTTATTTTGATTTTGTTTCATAAGCTAGTGGCAATTCTAGGTATTCTTGCAATTACAAAAATGTTAATCGGGTTACAGGAATCTCTTTAAAGATTTTGCCTCTCATTGCGCTAAAGAAGATGGTGGTATTTTAAAAAGGAGGAATATATTTGGACTGGGAAAAGGAAATATTTCAATTTGCTATTAGATCATGAAAAGTTCTTGAAATACAATAGAGGTCATAAGGCCTTCAGTTTTTAAAAAGGAGATATTACATGTAATATACTGCAAAGATTAGTTTTGCAGCTGAAATTGCATAGATGATTGGTAACATTCAGAGAAAATGCAGCAAAAGAGAGAAATACCAAAGCTTGAAGTGGCCGAGATTGCACTTGAATTAAATTGCTGGGGATGAAAGTGGGAAGAAGCTTTTCTCTATTGTAGGGCTAAGTCATTATATGGCAAAGCCACATTCTGTAGGTCAGCCTGTATGCTCAGTTATTTTAACAACACTTTGAGAAATTTACTTAGGGGTGAAAAATCTAATACATAAAGCTGCATTATCGGCATGCTCACATACTTAGACCTCCTTGCTCGTTTTGTTGACCACTTCCTTCAGCTCATCAGTCTCAAGCTCATGAACATGAACATGTTCCTCTTAGACAATTTTTTTTTTTCTGTGTACATATACACCAGTTACTGCAGAGTTACTGCAATCTTAAGCATGATATGACAGCTTAAAGTAGTTGGCAAGGGTCTGGATCAAATGTAAAATATGAAAACGCAACAGTAATTTCAAATCGGAATTGTAAGGGAGGCTCTTATGAAAGTTCAATTACTATACACCCTTGCCTCTTGTTAACATCTATGATAATACAGCTCTCTTTCGATGCTTAAAATAATATCCATTTAAAATTTCTTTGGGTTTGAAAAAATGGTAAGACATCTTGAGTCCTTATCTGGTATTTAAACAAAAGTACTTGTTCTCCCTCTGCATTTTTTTTTTCTCCTTTTTTCCCTCCCCCTCCTCCACCACCCCACTATTTCTGGTTTAGGAAAGGTTACATCTATTTTAAAAAGGTGGGGTTAGATCAATCTATTTCTTTTTTTTATACCTCTGCTAGCTGGCTGAACCAGTTGTTTGGAAATCATGAGAAATTCTTCCATCACTATGGAATAAGGTCCTGGCTCTTTTACCAAGCCAACTAATTTACTCTGTTTTGTAGTCCCTGAAGGTTTCAGAATTTAAAACCATAATGTACCACTTGCTTTTCAAGTAAAGCTTGAAAAGCTCCTGGGGTTTGGTAATGTATAGTATCTTCATCTCTGAAGCAGTTACAGGAGATACAAAAATGAGATTGACCGTGAGTGTCTGCTAACTCTGGGTATGGCTGTTTGAAATTTTAGCATATGCTTAGGGTCTCAATGGGCTTTGGCTCATACTGGTAATTTTTATACTGTGTGTTGTTTATGTGTTCTCTTTATTACAGTGCAAACCAGCAGTCTCTTCCCCAGTTCTCTCCATCAGAAAACAAGATAGAAACTAAAAAGTGGGTATATGCTAGGAAACCCCCTCTGAATATTAATACTGCTTTCTTGAGAACAAAGGAAAAAAGCTAGGCTTAATTTTCTCTCTGAGTATTACTTCATAGTGGTTCACTTATTTATTTACTTTTATGCTGTAATTGAAAAAGCAGATGGACAATCCATTCAAATGAAAACCATGAAAATTTTCTCAGCTTCTTTTGTTCTTGTTGACCTTGTTTACTCAGTTTGTTTACTGTGGAGTGTAGTAAGTTATGAAGATAGAGGGAGATAATGGCTGTGTTTTCCAATATTGTTACCCATCGTTGCGCTAGGGATCAATACTGGATGAAAAAAAAGATAAAAAAACAAAAAACAAAAAACAAAAAACACAAAAAAAAAAAAGTCAAAAAACACAGAACCTTGACCAGATCTGCAACTGTGAATGCAAAAGGGAGGAGCAGGTGGAGAGGAAGCCAGTCTTGGCACTGCAAGGAATATCAGTGCTCTTTTTGCTAAGCCAAGTCATTTTTCAGTAGTGACCTGAGGGTCTACTGTCTCTATAGTGCAATGTTTAGCAAATTAGCTTTTGTTTGCTGGTATTTACCTGTGATAGCAAATCTACTCACCTCCTGTCAAAACCAGAAATGTAACAGGTGCATTCAGTTTGCCAGATATGTGACTATTATGTAGCAAGCACACTGTTCCTCTCTTTCTCTATTATTGCTGGTAAGTTGTGCTGCTGTGAGCAGCACATTTTTCAACAGTGGAAGCTGCATGGCTTGTCTGCTTTTAGGTAGCATAGAAAAAAGTAATAACTTTTCAGACACACGGAAAACTACGTAATCTCCTATTCAACTTTGCAATTTCTTTCTTTGTAAAGGACGAATTGTAACTAGCCAAACAGGCCGTAAAAAGTTGTGTATGCATATGTAAGGATATATTTAAATCCTTTCGCTTTTTGTCTTCTTCTGACTGAGGGCATGGCAGCCACATGAACATGGGTACTGCAAAGCCACTGGACTATATTATTTCTAGTATCCTTACATGATTTTAGCACTCAAGACATGATGTAATCATTTACAAACATTTGTCTCGCCAATCCTGACCACAGTCCGTCTGCCTTGTAAAGCTGGTTGTTTAGACCTCCTTTCCACATGCCATGCTAGGGCAGTTGCAACAGCCTCCTAATAAGACATTTAGATTCTTAGGCTCAAATCTTAGCAGCCCTCAGTACCTGGAAATTGCATTGGTCTACATGGTATGATTTTTCTCTCCCCATCCTTTCTTTATTAAGGAAGGTTTCAAAATAATAATTCTTTTCAATTGGGTTGAGGTAAAAATTTTCATTGCATTTATAAATATCTAATGGTTTTCCCCTTTTTCTTTCCTTTTTTTTTCTTTTTCTCCCAATCCTTTGCAGTATTTTTGTAGAACATAAGAGAGATATTCTTACATAGGTATAGCTGACAAACCTACTCAATGCTAATTAGCAGTCTATCCATATTAGCATTTAGCTCTACACACTCTAGCAACACATGCAATAGGCTACCTGCATGAAAACATGCAGGTTTTCAAGGCTGAAAGGATCAGTGGCCTTAAAGAGGGCCATTACTACACATATGCCCCCACAGATATTCTCCTTCACATGAATAAACTTACCAAATGTAATAAACAAACGCGGAAACGCTGAAAACACATTGAAAAACAATCAAAGCAACACTGGCAATCTCTCTAGCAATGTAGGCACAATCAAAATGTGATTGTGGAAAGACTTAGAGTGTGTGAAATGTGTGTAAACTCTGCTGGTGCTGCAGAGAAAGGCAGGCAGGCAGCAGGTGAAGTGGGGTGGCCTGCTGGTGCTGCAGCAGAATGATTCTGGCAGCACCACCCTTCACAAGCACTCAAAAATGACCAAACAAAACTGCTCTGTTTTGCCATAGTGACTAGCTTGAAGCAGAATTGACATCACGTGCTATCATCAACACACAGGGAAGAAAAAATATTTAAATAGTCTGAAATTAACATTGTGAAGGCCATGGATCGTGATGCTATATTGTCACTGTGGACAGCCAGAAAACTCTACAGATTTTAGGAAGAAAATGTAGATGTGTAGAATATTAATCAATTTTTACTTCTTATTATGCCCTGCCCTGTATTGCTTTTTTCTTTTAAAGCTAAATATGTCCAAAAGATTCAGTGTGGTGATGAAAAACAGGACAGAACTGTCTCAGGTATGCAGTCTTTGATGATACTTAGCATTAAAAAAGCATTAACAATTAATACTCCTAAAATATCCCTCAGTTTATTCTAACAATGTTTATGTGATTTGTATAAGTTTTCTGTACATTTCTAGTAGGAAGGTTTCTTCACAGGAACATTCACAAAGATAAAAATTGCATTATACTGTATTGTAATTTATTCTAGGAGAGTTTTTTTTATGTTAAAAGCTATGCCAGCACATTTTCAGCAATACAAAGCTCACTTTAGATTTATCTGAAAACAGAAATATTGCCTTCTGACCTCAGTATATAGTCAAATGAATTATGAATATTTTATATCAAATATCTGTTTGAGAGACTCCAGCTGAGCTAATATCTTCCAAATCACAAAGAGAAGAAATATATAATTATATTGATTGTTTTATATATATATATATNGAATTATGAATATTTTATATCAAATATCTGTTTGAGAGACTCCAGCTGAGCTAATATCTTCCAAATCACAAAGAGAAGAAATATATATTATAAATTGTTAGCCTTTCTAGAAGCTCGCAGCAATAGGTGGCTAATGCTGTCAGAGAATGTTTACCGTAATAAATAAGTTAATCTTTTAAGAAATCTTTGTGAGGTGCCTGTGATGGGCAGATTTCCAGTTTTGCAAGATTTTCTATCTCTGTAGCCAAATTCTGTTCTAGTAAATAATGTAGGGAGCTGATTTTGGTAGTGAATTAGTTGAGGCGATATTGATGGTTTGTCTGAAAGAAGTTGGGCAGCTTTTGTAAACTGTTGGTGTAATGTAAGTATGGCAACTACTAGCAAGTATCAAAAAAAGCTCTTGCAAGTTGAAGAATCTTTCAGAAGAAACTGAGCTTTCCTCACTGATACTGTTTTTACTGAGTCAGATCTGTTCATAGAGAAGGAGGAGGTTTCAGAAAGTAATTATTATTTGTAATGAACTGTGGAAAGTGTTAGACCATGCTAACAGATTTGCTTGAGCTCAATTTCATTTACTGGACCTAACATCCTGGGAAGCTTCCATGGCCCCTAGAAAAGTCAGAGTTTCAACTGTGCTAGAAATATTAAACTAGACCTATTGTAATTAAGGTAACT
Organism: Cnemophilus loriae; assembly: GCA_013397755.1. Classification (NCBI taxonomy): domain Eukaryota; kingdom Metazoa; phylum Chordata; class Aves; order Passeriformes; family Corvidae; genus Cnemophilus; species Cnemophilus loriae. Next base: position 4,091,066 of record VZTF01002191.1, read on the forward strand.
GCCAAATAATTTGTGACAGTTGTGTTTAATTTGTAACAGTGTGTTTGTTAACAGTTTTGTTCAATAATTTCAAATGTGAATTAAATGCTCTTTGAAATCTTAAAACTGATCATCAGCAGTGTAGTTAAACTCTGGCAGCCAGCTGGGCAGTGGGTCTGGGGTGGAGGCAGCACGATCCAGTGATGGTGAAGGATTTAGCTGTTTGGGTTGCAGATCCTCTTTAAATAGTTGTTTTCTGTACCTTTGCCAGAAGGGGCAACAAATGCGATGAAAATATGGGCTTGGGTTTATGGATAATTGGAATTGCATTGGCCTCGTGTGGGGAGCCTCACGTATGGGAATATGCATCTGCAGGAGGGAGCGCTGTGCTGCAGGTCTCGCTACGCTAGAGGAGCTCTGAACACCTGTGGGGCAAGACTCCATCATCCCCTTGTCCACCTCACCTTTGATGGTTTTCATAGAAAGGCTCAGGAATCAACAGGCAGTGAAAGTTACCCTCATTGCTTGTTTCAGGAAGTGTTTTAAAACCGTAAACCTATTTTCATAGAAACTAGCATGCAGCTTTCTGCTGCAAACAAGTATAGTCATTATTGTTCTTACTAATTTCCATTACCAAGTCATCTATGCCAATAAGGATAATATGACATTCTTAAGTCAACTGAACTATTTAGTTCTATACACTCCTAGGCCCATAGCACTTCCCTGTTAGGTTTACATTTGCAAGGAATTAATCAATGTGTGTAGGATGGTGGCTTGCAAGTTTTCCTGGTTACGTACAAGTTGTGTAGAGTATTTCTCTTAGTTCCCAGTAGTCCTGTTTTTATTTTGGTTTTATTTAGTTTCCACTCCAGTGCCTTGTTGAACTGGCATATCTTTTTTGCCTCATTAAGGCAAGTTATTAGCAATATCATTAAAAAAGATCAAGACAATTCAATGAATAGTTTAGTAGTTTGTGGTGATTCTCCTTCAGTTACCAGACTACACTAGTTAAGCAGAAGAGCAGCAACAAGAAAAGTCTGGTGTTTCTTATCTTCCCCACCTCCCTCACCCCCACCCTCACTAGCGGAGGAGGCTTAACATTTTTCTTAGAGCATCGTCTCATACAGCTCTGTTGAAGTTTCTGACCACAAATCATATCAAGCTATCATTTCTGTGGGTTTGTAGCTCAGCCAGAAAAAGCTGCGTGTGGGAGAAGTTCATTTCTAGTCTGCAGGATTTTGACATTTGCAGTTGTGTGTCTGGAGCTACTGAGTGGACATGTATTGAAATTGTGTATGGGTAAGAGTTTCTAGTGACAAGGAACCTGTAATTTGTAATTAGAATGTTGGTTTGACTTTTGAATGTGTCGGTTTGGTAAGGCCAAATAACATTATAGTACTATAATATATAGCAATTTTGAAATTTATAGTGAATTTTAGGGGGAAAGAGATAAAATCTTGTACTAAATCATGTCCAATAAGAGGCCATTCACCATGCTGTTAGAGCAAGACCACAAACTTAAGAAAATATTCTCAGAAATATTTTTCCATGAAAAAAAATTAAAGAGTTTCTAGTGCCCTTGGGTGTGTATGTGCATTTACTGCTTTACATGGATTTTTCAGTGTGTGATAGCTCTAAGAAATATCTCATGCCAACTTTTCCTAGCTTTCAATGAGCAGAAAGAATCCTGAAATCATGTGAGGTAGTAAACCTAACACAAGGGGCTTTCTAGTTGTATTCTTTTGGGCTTTTTTTTTTTTTTTTCAATTTGGGCTAAAACCAACTTACATCTGCAGAGGAAGTTGTGAAGGGTCTTATAAATGCAAGAAATGGATTTGTAATTTGATGGGAACCAAATTCTCAGCAAGTGGCCTATTCACTTCAGGCTATCAGACACTGATTTACACTGACTTTTTTCAGTCTTTTTTTGCTGTTCTTAGGTTTCCACCAGTCTTGGTAGTCTGAGTTTAGCAATTTAGTAGCATGACCAGGCCTGGTCTTGGCAATGTTCTACAAAAATGTGTTGAAAAGTGTCCAGTGTAGCAACTTAAAGGTGAACTCTGCATTGCTTTATTTTGTGTCCCTGCCACAATGATCTTCTACATGCAACTTTAAGAACTTTATAAGAGTTCTGTTAATATGTTTGGTGCTTGACCTTGGACACAGAGATTTATTTTACTTTCGCTACTTTTGGAACCATAAATACTCATGTAGCTGAACACCTGGGTCATTTGGTGCTTTCTGTGAACTTAAATGGTCAGTTATGTGAGAAATAAAATGTAAATTTTTTTGCCATGTGGTAGCAACAGAATCTACATAGCAACATGAAACAGCTGTCTGTGCTCTAGATCTTGTCAATGTATTTTAAGTATAATTTAGCTGTCTGAAGAGTATAATAAAGAAATCCTATCACTCCCCATTTAAATTTTATCTATATTTAGACAAGATTACCGCATATGCTGCCCAAATCCAAGTGAAACAGAATAGCCAGAAATACAGGTTTGGGGAGTCTTGTCTTAGATGATAAATCAAGTCTTTCTGTAATGCAGAAACAAAGGCAACAGATTAAGCGAAGCTACAGATACCCTGTGTTCAACTTAGAGGAGCAGAAGTTGTAAGGTCCCAGCCTTCTGCAGATGTGTAGACGAGAGAACTGTGCCAGCATCAGCAGTTTGAGGCTGAAGAAGTTTGTGCAAATCTTGAATTTTGTCATGGTTTGGCCCACATTGCTGCAATTTTCTCAGTGTTTCAGGTTAACACACCCAAAGCATTCTGCTGTGAATCAGGTGATTTATGTTTAGTTGCAACTCCAGATCTGTAAAATTGGCTTGAGCTTAAGTTCTGGAATGCAACCCTTATACAGGCAAGCTGTGTTTGGTTTCAGGTTTCTTAGAGGCTTGCATGCAAAATTGCCTCATTACTTGAATTGATATCTCTAATTAAGCAGACTCAGTGTGCTGCAACAATTGTCCGTTAGTATTTCTGTGCAATCTAATACGCAGTGTAACTCTCCTTAAGCCACTGGAATCATATAGAGACATAGGCCTCTTCTTCTCAACACACTGTCTTTTTTTATTAAGATTATGGGGGTTTTAAAATGCCATTTCTAGATACAGGAAGTGTTTTCTTGTCACTGGAACTATTCTATTTTTTTTAATAATGTCAGAAAGAAGAGATGGACGTCTTCTTGCATCTTTGGCAGTATACTTAGAGTATCTTCATTTTCATCTGATGTTTATAGTTTTGTTATGCATTTCTCTTCTTACGTGGTATATCTTGGTATTTTGTGGGTTTGTTTTGTTTTTAAAGAAAACAGTGCCAAATTCTGGATTATACAAGCAAATTCTCTTGTATATAGTGATGTCGGTTGAGTATTTGGGGTTTTAATTCATCCTTCAAATTCAGGACCCTTGGTAAATTTTAAATTCCTTTTTAGTAGAATAGCAGATCTCTTTGTTTAAAAGTCATTGTTATGGAACATTTTGAATGTTTGGTCAGATGGAATCATGCAAATAAGAGATTGACCCCACTCCTGCATGCACTTCTGAATTAGAAAATAATTCACTTTGCTGATGTTTTTTCTCTGGTGTGAGGGATTGGAATAGTTAAATATGTGCAAAAATATTTGTAGGATTGAGGTTTGTCTGTGGCTTAGCAAATCCTTGCATTTCTATAGCAATCTGACAATTGGTTGGCTCACTTCACTGGTTTAATATAATTTCATTCTTGGAAATGTATTATAAGATTACCTCTTATGGAAAGCGAAGATGATTAAAACATGTGAGGCTCCCTTTGCTCCTTAGCAGCAGAGTGGGAGGGTGGGAGGAGGGATCTAGCTTGTCAACACATGGTTCCGTTAACAGCTCTTTGCTCTTGCATTGTCCTTCTTGCTTCTTAGGTTTTGTAAGGTTCTTCTGATCAGATTAATATCCCAAATTCATTAAAATTCAAAGGTTTTAGTTTTTGTAGAGGGGATGACTTGCTCATCTCGAGTAATAAAACCATATTGAAAAATTACCTGAAAAACTTGACACAAAATTCAATTAGAGAAAAGTCTGTTGACTAAATTGAGGTGTATTACTTTTCTATTTTAATGTGAAAAAGTAATAAAAATATTAGGAATGCGTAAAATGATGTGATGCAAAAAAGTTGAATTTGATTAGGTCTTCATTCCATATAGTTGAAGCAAAGCAATGCAATGACTTAACAGGGATCAGGGCAAATATATGTGTGTATATATATATATACACATATTTTTATATATATATCTCATAGTCAATTACATCTGGAGTTATAATAGATAAACTGAAAACTGTGAAGCTGCAAAATCCTGATCCTTCTGATCTACATGGATTATCAGAAAAGTGTACACCAGAATTTTTCTCCTTTTGGTACTGTATTCTATTTTATCATGGTTACAAGGCTTGGTAGAAATGCCTTTCCAAAACCCACATTTCCTTTAGTGTCTCTCAAGTAACTGTGTAAAGCAACAGAATCAAAGTTACTTCTTTCATTTTATTTTGCCTTTCTAACAGAGAAAGCCTTAAAAATAAAATAAAACATGTCAACTGAGACTTTTTTTGCCTGTAGAGTAAGTTTTAGTGTCTTATGCCCAAGGCTTGATTTTTTCCAAACACCTTAGGAAGGAGGTAGATGAGAAATAGTCTTTGACTACAATAAACTGAAATGTTTGAGGTGGGTTGCTTTTATACTAGGCCTATTTCAATATATTTTTAGAGTTAGTTCAAGAAATGCTGAATTATAGACCATTAATGACTATGAGGGCAAAGTTAGTGAATGTCTAATTTGAGTTTTTGATACACACAAAGTGAAATTTTAATAGTTACATAGGGCTAGAAGTAAATATTTTGAGTAGCGAGATTGTATGAGCAAGCATGGGTCTCTCTAAAAAGTTATTTAAATGTTTTATTACACTTTCCTGTGTTTGGTTCCTGGAACAGGGGCTACAAAATTTTAAGATGCCTTGGTAGAGGACCAGAACATAGCCAGGCTGACTGAAGAGCAGTCCAGGAAAGGTACTAAGATTTGGGAGTTTATCAGATTTCTTTTTCTTTAGAGAGGGTTTCAGGCTGTTCCTGGCCTATGTGAAAATGCAGATGAATAGTTTTTGTCCCTTGACCATGCCGTGGTATCCCTAGCCAGCAGTGAAATCTGCACATTGGTATGCAGACCGCTCCTTGCCACCTTTCATACCCCTGCGGGGGGTGGTTTCCCTTGTGGAGTTTTCGTTTGTTTGGTTTGTTGGGTTTTTTCTTTTAGAATTTTGCCCATATCAAATGGTAACCAAGATACACAGGATACTGGCCTGAGCCTTCTGTTTACGGCTACAAGCTGTGTGGTCGACTCAGGAAACCTTATAGCAAAATATGTGTCAGAACCTATAAAAATTTCTTTGCTCTTTGCATGAGGAAAAAGCTCTGAACAGAGTGAATAATAACATGTGGATTTATCATGGAATAATTTTATGTCACATGATAGTAAAACACACTTAAGGAACACCAGGATAGGATGTGGAAAAAACTGAAAAATCATAACTTCATACAGCTTAAAGAAATATGAACATATTATTAGGTTTGCATTTTTTGGCCCACATTTTGTGCTGCTTTACAGAAAATTCTTATGTGTACTTGTGTAAATGTAACTGGATTGTAATCAATAGAATTATCCACCAACAAGAACGATTTATATTAGCCAGGGGCAGGGATTCCCATTCATTAAATCTGTGGAGGACAAGCCTTTATCTATTTCCGTAGATGCAGCCTGGAGCATCCAGCATGTCATGGATTAGATAAATTGGGCTTGACATGCCTGTGTTTCTGGAAAATAGGACAAAAATTTCCTTTGTCCTTTGTGTCTTGTCTGCAAAAGCAGTAGTGCTTTTCCCCCACCTATAGAGAATGACAGGAGATAATTTTACTTGCTTGAAGAACTTTTTTTTAAATTATAGGCATATTTTACATAGAGATTTGAAAAACAGACCTGCCAGCATTTTCACAAGTGTCAAGAGAAGGACAGACAACCTAATAACTGCCACATATTCCAGCTCTCAGAGCATTTGCCTAAATCAGCTCCATCAGGTGTAAGCTTGCCAAAATTGAAGTTTTCATAGTCCTTTTTTATAAATAGCCATTTTGTTAGAACTTCTCCACTGTAAAAGAATGTATTCACTTCCTCAGAAAAACACTAGCCCTGAGGTCAAGACTACTTTTTGTGGGCTGCTGGAAACACAAGCTAAATTCCTCCGTGAAGTGAATACACATTTACACAAGTCTAAACTGCTCCAAAATGGAATCATTGTGCAAGTCTCCCCAGTTAGTCAACAGCCCAACTATTGGCACATTCTCCTGAGGCGCTGAGGACTTACAGAGCAGGCTTCACTATGGGCCTTTGATTATAATACAGACCTTGATTTCTTTCAATTTTTGAAACTTTTAAAAGAATTTGTTTCTACATGATGTGTGAAAGTGTAGCTTCCATGTAGATCTGAAAAGAAGATAAATTCTGACAGAGCTTCTCAACACAGAGAAAGTAAAATTTTTACGGTTTTCTCTTCTTGTCCACAGTCAGTCGCATCTTGAAGCAAAGCATCAGCCAAATTAGCACAGAAGAATAGATGAATTATCTGTAACTTTGTAATTGCAGTGGCATGTGCAAACCCACAGCCCGATTCAAGGATTATTAAAACATGGTTTCAAACTGGTCCTTTATAACAGAGAACAAAAAGGTTTATAAAAGTGAATTCACTACAGTCTGTTTTGTTATGTTTTCTCTGTTGCAGAAGGGTCACGGCTGGGATCTGTTAGTGAGAATGAAGGTACTCTACTTGGGCAGTGGAGTCAGTCCTTTGGAATGTGTACTTTCTTTTTTCTTTCTTTTTTCTTTCTTTTTTTCTTTCTTTTTTCTTTCTTTTTTTTTTTTTCATTGTAGCTATACATGTAGAAGCACGATACCACAGTTTTTTGATGGAAATAAAAACATTTACTCACCAGGATATACTGTGAATAAACACCTAGAAACTGTGTCCCTGCATATCATATGACACATGTTTATCTCTGTTTAAAAAGGGGAAAAAAAAAAAAGTAAAATCATTTGAATTGCACAAGAGCAGCATGTGATTGCTTTAAATAATGTTTGGCAAAGATGTAATTTGTAAATACGGTAGAGTTGCACAATTACTGCTATTTAAGTGTGCTATAACATGTCCTACTTAAACTTTATTAAAATTAAATCTGTGACTGGATATAGAATTTCCAGAAGACAACAGTTTAATTGATTCTGGCCAAGGTTCAAATTTCTCCCGCTGATTTCCAACATCCCGTTCTTTTATTTCCATTCTTATTTTGACTTCTTTCCCCTCCACTTTTCCCTCTCCCAAACTGGATGCGAGCTCCTTGCCCTTAGCATCATCTTCAGGGTTTTGTGCTCTATCAGCATCAGCTCTTCTTTCATGGTTCCTTTGCTGAACCCAAAGCTCTGTACTGCAGTGCAGAACTGCTGATCATTTGCATCCCTAGCCTTTTTCAGACAGATGGAGAATGGCTGACCAGTTTATCAGGACAGCAAAAAGGTTCCTAGCAAGTTAGGAATGATCTGCAAATTCCTGGTGAGTTCCTCATCTCTTCATGCTGGAAGGCTGCTGTGTTGTTAGTGGTCACGCTTTTGTCTCGTGTGAGTGTTCGACTTGAACCTGAACTTTCCGGCAGTGGGGCAAGAAAGCAACATCTGATGGCACAGCTCCATTAAGATGTAAGCTGATCTCCTTTGCTTAATGCTGAAGGGAGTGACTCTAATCTAATCTTCAAGTACTCAGGTACTTAGTAGAAGATAGGGATATTTTTCTCTTCCCAGTACAAAAATCGACTTTTTTTTTTTTTTTTTTTTAATTGCCTGGTGATGAATATCCAGGATATAGTCGTGGTTGACACAGTGCATGTGTGATTTGAGATGGCATAAAATTCTGTTCTAGTAAGGTTCAAACTTAGCAGTTAACTAAATATTTTATCCCTTTCTTCCCCTGTCTCTGTGGGGACAGCAAACTGCCGAGCACTGTCTGCTTTTTCTTTGCTTCTCAATACAAAGCATGGGTTGCCTGCTAGGAAAACTTCAGTTTTGCATCAACTTCTTTTTCCACAAACTCTCCGTCACAGAGCCTCAGGCTCTTGCTTTTTGCACAAACAGCTGTATCTCCTGAGGACTGAATTTGTTTCATTACAGTATAGCAGAAGTTTTATGAAAAGTAATGGGTTGGAGTTTAGAGACAATTGGGCCATGTGATCTAATAGGGCTTTTTTTCTGGTTTTACCTCCTGAGAATGAGAGATATTTGTGTTTACTGTTATGGTTTAATTTTCTTTAAGAACTTCAGCTATTTCATTCGGAGTGGGAGTTAAGATATTTCATTGTTGGAAAAGATTCCTAAGCCAAATAACTTGAAGTGTTTTTAATTTAGGAATACATATGTACAGGAAAAGTGATGACATGATCTATAATTTATCTTAACACGTATCTTTCAAGCCACCATGAACTGAAAAGTTCTCTGTGTCCAGGAGGCTGTTCTGTAAAATGTACTTCTATCTACTGTGCCTGTGGTCACTATCCGTTAGTAAATCTTCTGCTTTTGGTTCTATTCTACTTTTTCCACTTATTCTTTTCCCTACCTATGAAAGATCATAAACCTAATAATTTTAAACATATATGTGTTGGAGGGTTTTTTGTGAATCACAACTTTTGAGACTGCGGTAGCTTCTGATGTATTGTGCAAGCATTTATGCTGTTACGCATGGGACAGAAAAATGTGGTTTTATTTCAGTAAGTATGCGTTTTTGTCACATACATGCACATAGGCAGGCCTACGTATGCAACTCTGTGAGGTTAATTCAGGAGAGAATTATGGTCTAGGCTATGCCACACTGGCATAGGTTGACAGAGGTATTTTCATGTCCGTTGCTGTGTGCTACCTGTAAGACCAACAGCCAAGTGCAGCTGCAAAACCGTAGATTTTCCATCGCTTTTTTTCTCAATGCACCTCTCTCTTTCCTTCTCTTCCGCTGTCTCTGTGGAGCTAGTTTTGACTTTGCTCTTTTGGCTTGGATTCTGCCATCCTTCTCCTACCTTCATCACTTTCTGCGGTAGATCTGCCTGTTGTTCAGTAAAGCAACAGGGGTTTGACAGCTAGCAGAAGAATGAAGTGATACCCTGGAATCATGCAGTAACTTGGCATTAAGTTCCACTTACTTTGCATTATGCAGTTACAAATGTGTAAAAACACTTTCCAGTGAATTATTAATGCTAAATGGAATTATTAGTGCTAAATAGAAGATGCATTGCTACACAGAACTATCTTCGTAGAGTTTACTAGTGGAGCGTGTCCATTTCATGATATTAGTTATATATTTGTCTCAGTCATATGCTTATTTCATTTAAAGACATCAGAAGTTAATCGTTATTTTTTCCCCAAGCATGCTTTTAAAAAATGGCACTTTTAAAGCTGATGATCTATTCATCATATAAATGAAAAATTCTTTGAAAATCTGTTTGCAGTACAGTTTTCTTCTGATTAATAACCCTTGGAAATTTGTGCTCATTATACCATAAACATGACCTTTATAAAACCATCAGAAAAATCCAACTGCAGAATATGCCAGGTCAAAGACTTTTTTAAATGTCAAAAAGTGTAAAGCTTTAAAATTAATTTGATTTTTATAATATTTGGCTGATGCTTGTATTTTTGCTTAGTTTATTTATTTATGGTGGGGGTTTTTTGAGTCTTTGTGGTTAGGATCTACTGGGAGACTTTGACGGCAGGGGAGCACACTTTGGGATACACCTTCATGGCCTTCAGCAGCTTCTTCCTTGTCTTTCAGTGCTTAGATCCAGTTAGTTTGTAACCACGTTTTTGCTGGACATGATCTGATAAGATCTAGTATCTCTCCACTAGAGGCTACAAACCACATACTGACTCACTGGTTAGGAGACACCCACGATGTGTCAGTAAATAGTGGTGCAATCAGTTTAACATTGTCACAAAATATGTTTATAGGCTGGAAGGTGTTGAGAAACAGTGTATATGAAGTTTTGGGGAGATGCACATTTGTAATACTGTGCCCTTCCTCCAGTTTCATTGGGCTGTAGTGCTCCTCTGAAAACACCCAGGCTTCCCACCTTACTTTGAGTCTGAATGTAAACCTTTCTGCTGCAGGCTGGAAATCACGCTGGGGTAGCTGCTTTATGTGGGAATAACTAGCCAAGCTCATCATGAAAAGAAAAGGGAAAGCTGTTTTTCATACAGAATCACAGAATGGATCAGGTTGGAAGGGACCACAGTGAGGCATCTGGTCCAACATCCCTGCTCAAGCAGGGTCATCCTAGAGCACATGGCACAGAACTGCATCCAGATGGTTCTTGAGTATCTCTAGTGAGAGAAATTCCACAACCTCTTGAAAATCTGTTCCAGTGCCTGGTCATCCACACAGTAAAGCCATTCTTCCTCATGTTCAGCTGTAACTTTCTGTGCATCAGTTTCTGCCCATTGCCTCTTGTCCTATTGCTTGGCACCACCAAGCAGAACCCAGCTTCATCCTGTTGACACCCTCCCTTCCAACACTTATTTACATTGATGAGGTCCCTTCTCAGCTATCCCTTCTTTTCTGGCCTGGCATTACTGCATGGTGGTAGGAATGTCTCTGTACATTTCTAGCTCACTCTGTGCAAGGCAGGCTTTTCACTTCCTTGCATTCAATTTCTTACCAAAGAAGGTAGAAAGTAGTATAAAACATGAGCTGTATGGGAAGAAGCTATAAAATAGAGCTGGGGATACATAGTTTGCCAAAAGAAAACAGAATCATTAATGCAGATGTAGACTCATTGGTGAACTCGTGTTCCCTCCAGCATTTATGGCACTGAAGGAAGAACAAGTTTTGACATTGTCCGTGAGATCATTCAAGTCTAAGTGAAAGCACATTCAGTTTGCTATTAGCCTACAACCAGGAAAGGATATTACAGTGCTCAGAGCACTAAATTTGGAGACCTAGAGCTCAGATCCTTGGTCTGCCACTGATTCCTGTGCGAGCTTTGAGAAGAAGACTTTTGCTGTCTGTCCTAGGTTCCTAGCTGAAAAATTTGGATAATCTCTTGCCAGGTAAAAGTGTCCAGAGAATTAATACTGGAGTTGCATGGAGAAAAAAGTAACGCTCCTGGGTATTTAATATTTGATTAATTTTGTAAGGCAAATAGAAACTAAAAGCTCCTCCATTCTCAAGAGTTTCATGGGCATTCTAGAAGCCATGAGTTCCAGTCTTGGGCTTTCTGGTTCTCTGGTGGTTGACATGGTTGGTACTTGGTATGGGCAGCTGGTAATAAGCATGCTGACCAAACTGGACAATTTCTAGTTGTTTCCTTATACTAGAAACAGCCAGAACTTTACAGAAAGTGGAACATTCATTTTGGATCATTTAACCTTCAATGATCCAAGAGTTTCCAACAGGGAAAAAAAAATTGTCTGACCAACTGCAATAAAAGCCCAAAGGATTCTGAAGAACTCAATTAGGTAGGTCATGTTGCTAAAATAAAAAGCTAAGTCTCTGCCCTCATGCAATTTAAAATCCATATAAGATGTGGCCCATAGTGAGTTAGGCGAATTCCTTGCTTGGAAGTGTTCAGTACTGGAGTTCAGATCATGGTTTTTCAGTAGCTGTTATGTAAAAAAAACAAAACAAAACACAACAGTGTTTTATTCAGTAGAGTGTTTCCTGGGGTCCAAAGCATATTCTAGATATGGGGCAAAAGAGATGATACTTGTGGGGTTAATGGGGCTCTGACATTTATTAGCCTTGTGGCCTGAGGTGGGTAAGATCTGCACAATGCTGAGCACTTCAATCCCATTCAGTCAGACTGGACTTCATTGTCTGTAAGGTGGGCCCACCTTCCTGTAATGCAGATGAATGATGGTAAAGGAACAGGAGGGAAGAAGGTAGCAAAATGGGAGCAGAAAACTGAGCTTGTTTAGCAAAGTAAAGGAAATAATGACAGGAGATACTGGGTATCAGAGAATTCATGCAAATTTGTCTCTGCATTTTCCCAGTCAAGCATTATAAAAGTAGTTGCACAGGCTTCTACATAATGAAAAGAGAAATTTACTCCTCTGTACACCTAGAAGAGTACATTTTTCAATCAGAATTATTTGGTTATATGATCTTATGTGTTTCAAAATATTAGTATGTGTGAAAGAAAAGACTTTAAAAACATTATATGATGCATAGCTGCAGGCTTCTAAAACTAATAATAATAATAATAAAAAGAATTCTTTTTCTAAACTAGCTCGCTTTGCAGGAACCAGAGAATAAATATTTTCTCTAGAAAAAATAATACTTTGAATAGCAGCAAATGACCAGAGTTGATTCAAACTTTCCAGGTGAACAGTGTATGTGCTGAAAAATGCTGTCTATAAATAAACAGTGGGTACTGATCTGTGCCAATCTGGAAAAAAAAAAAGGAAGGGAAGAAAATATTTTTGTAATGAGTCATTTTGAATTGTTTGGAACTGGTTGCTTGAAATTTGCCAATATTTAAATAATAAAACCAGTTCAGTATCTAAGCAGGAGCTATAGAGTGTCATTTTGGGTGAAAGAAGAGTTTCAGCTGACACAGTGGTGGGGATTTTCCCTCCCTAATGGTCTCTATTTTTTTGATTTGGCCAGTGAACTGAAAAACTCACAGATCTCCACAGCTGAGACAGTGTTGCAGTCATCCTCTTCGAAGTGGCTAGCCACTGCTAGCATTGCTAACAGCAAGACCTGTGAAAGCAAAGCTTGTATGGCCACAGAGTACTTGATCCTCAAGCTGTCTCAGGAGAGCCAGTGGGATTGAGGCAGTTGTGGTTGCAGTCCCGTTCTGAAGGCTCTTCTTTTCGAGTGGGCTTCAAATATTTAATACAGTTGGTTTTTTTTCTTTCTTTTCTGGACCTAAGAGTGATTAAATGTAAAAGTACTGTGTTTAAATGTGGCTATCATATATTTTTTTTTTTTTTGAGCTTATTAAATAATGAAAGCACTCTCCAGAAAGTCTGTGAACAATACAGAAGTCAAAAGCACTTTAAGAGTCTCATTTCCACTTCTAAAAGAAATAAATTTAAAAAAAATAAACAAACCACTCAAAACAGTAAAAAGCTCTTTCAAGAAGCTGAGTCTTAACACTATAAATGGTCAGAAACCAGATTTTCTGAGCAATAAATTCTCCAGAGGCATCACGTCATTTGTTTACACCTAATCTCCTTTCAGTTCATATGTAATAATATGTAACCTATTAAAATTAAATATTCAAAATCAAAAGTTTATCTGTTTATGCACATAAAAGATACAGGTTGCATGTTAGGTAACTTTCTGTATGCTGAGTTCAGATTTTAGTCACTTTAGTACAATAACTATGAATAAGTAGTTTGGGAATTAAGTGAGGCTCATTTTTTCATGCCGGGTTAGATCACTGGTACTGCTTATTACAGAACTGAATTTACTTTTAAAGGGACAATTCAGCAGTTTTTGAAAAAAGTATCTGTTGTAAAAATGAAGATTACCATACAGTGATAGAAGGGAGTACCCTAGTGACTATGGTCCATGACAAATTACATGAAACTAATTCCTAAAAGCCACATCTACAATTCATGTCATATTTTCTCTGTTATATCCCAGAAAAGTTTATTCTTTTGGTTTTGGATGTCTTAAAATTTCCTATTTTATCAGATTCCCTGAAAATATAAATGTGATATCTGATATTTTAGATCATAAAAGAGCATTATTCATCATGGATAGCCTGCTGGTCTTAAATGCTTGTGTCTTTATTGTCTTTTTGAAGAAATCCCTCCAAATACACCTTTTCTTTGGCTCACTGGCAAACTTAATTCATAACAGATTAAAAGTTCTAGCTGATACTGAGTTATCCAAATGTAAGTTTATTAAGATTTATAAGCTAGACCATGAGCTCCCCACATCTCCCTTCCCTTTTATACTTTAAAAAACCTAAGTCAGAATTCTTGAAAATTTTCTAGGAAAAGTTCCTGTTTTGGCTCGGGCTCTCTAGGATATATTATAATGCTTACTGCATGTGCACTGTTCGATATAAGGATCCATATAAAAAAATATTAATGATACCTTTTGAAGTTATCTTTTAAAGCCTCCTAAAAGTTAACTTTTCAGTTGGAAATGTGTGGTACTTTCCCAGCTTCTCCACTGAGTCATACCAGCTGAAAGGTTCTCTGGGCTTTTGCCAAGGCAGCATGTGAGTATTTTTTTGACCTCAAATAAGTTATCGTGGAAATATTAAGAGGGGTGTGAGATGGAGTGTAAAACATGGAAATATCCATATCTTGGAGAAACATTATGATCCTGAAAACCAACTCAGACTCTGGGAAGGAAGGGAAATGGTACATTAGTTTAGTGTCTTTGCTGTATTCAAAATGGCTGTGCACATGGACAGAAGGAAAAAATTGCAAAGTAATGAAGGAATGAAAATAAAATTCTGCCGAGGTTTGCTTTTTCACTCAGTGTTTATGGTGGTAATAGTTAGTGATGGAAGAACTGCAAAAGATTTAGATTAATGGAGTATTAGTTTAGAGTTTCTGCCCAGTTTACATACCTTCAAGTTTCAAATGCATTATAAAAAATTATCTACATTTTTGTGTCTGCAAAAGCTGAGCTAGGTTCTTCCTTAGGAGAGATTATTTGATAATGCATCTTGTTATTCTTTTTCTAGAAACTAAATCTGCAGTTAAGTTTAAACTTGAAGGATTGGGAATGAGGGTGTGCATGAGGAAAGACTACACGGAGAAAGATGTAACGTAACTTTCTCTATAGCCAAGTCACAAAATATAGCAATAGGTGGTTGCCAAATTGTTGAGCTGTTTGTTAGGGAACCTGAAGAATGGGTATCTTGGCCTGCTTGAAAAACATTAAGGAAACTTGCTATTTATTATCCTGTATTAAAAATCACTCTGCTTTATGACGTCTATTTACTCTAGGGCTATTTTCTTTGGTTTCCTTTGTGCTTATTCAGTCTTTGCGATTCTCTTAATCCAGATTTTAGGGTCAGTACTTACAGCTGTTTATACTCTTTACCTAACACTGATCCAAGGAAAATTTCAGGTGAACTTGGCACAAAAATTTACATGGGAAGCTTTCTTTTCAGTAAGTGCTATTTCACTGAAAGCAAAATTTCCCCCAGAAGGTGTTAACTTTTTGTAAAGAACTGTCACAATAAAAAATTGTTAAGATAAGATTAAAACTTTAGCATTTTTAAAGACGCATGGTTTCTTTTTTTTAGAATGATTCTCATTCTAAAATCTATTTTCAGTTCCATAGTGAAACATGATCTCTAAAGTCAAAGTGGGGTGGAGGGGAAGCAGGGGAAAGGGCGGACACCAGTATTTGTTCCCATTCGTACTCAAAACAAATAAAATGTGCCAATTCCTTATGGAATGGACAGTTTGAGGTAGAACGGGGCAGGAATAATCTCTTCATCTGTTTCTGTCATATTGACTTGGTTCAGGCAAGAAAGGTCTTGTGCTGATGAGGTTCATATCACCAGTGGTTTCAGAAGGAGAACCCACTTGACTGGGCTGTGTCACCAGGAGCGTGAACCTCATGTTGCGCTCGTGGCTTTGTAGCACATAGGCTGTCTGTGCCCAGAGCATGGTGTTGTATTGCAAACCAGATTACCCAGTGGTAGGGCAAAAGGTCTAGTCCCAACTGGAGACACAGAACTGCATCCCTGTGCAAAAATGCACTGTTTGATTGACATTGGGGGAGTTCTCAAAAGCAGTCTCAGTGTGATATAGGAAGGGGCAAAGGTTTGTGGCAAGATTTTGCCTAAACCTGTATGCTTGCACTTACTTTGGATGTATAGCCAGTGCCTCTAAGAGATTATCTTGCCTGTGATTTAAATTGTCTGAAAATTGAAGAAACAAATGATTACTTCAAACTTGGTCAAAGTACTGAGCTAATTAAGCTTCTAAGTTGTATTATTCTTGGTCTCCCTACAAAGAAAATTAAGGTAAAAATAGTTACATGAATTTCTCAAATGTCTGAACATTCATCTCCCGTTTAGAAACCGATTTTCCTCCTCTTTAGAAAGACATTAGACTCTAACATCACTAACTTGTAAGACTGGAATTAGAAAATACATTATTATGCTGCCATTTTAAGTTCTTGTAGCATGCTACTCATAAAGACAAGGTTGTCTATGTGAACTTCAGGTAATAATAATGTTAATAATAATAATAATAATAGTAAGCATCAAGCACAGTCTGTGGACAAAACTTATCAGTGTTGTGGGATTTTATCCTCATTTTATTGGTCAATGTTATCCAAACCTTGCTGGTAGAAAGCTTATAGAAAGGCTGTCATTGAACCTTCACCTTCATTGTGCGTTGCTCAACAGTGCTGCATCTGGGAAAGCTGTGGAGGTCTTTGTGGAGAAGCTTATCCTACACAACACCAAAACCGTCATAAGCCGTCTTTATGGTTCTTCACTGTGATCCAACATTCAGTAACACTTAGAATTTATCTGTGTACGCTCTTCAAGAACTCTTCCCGGTGGGCTTCTACCCCTCTCCATCCCTCTGCTAATGGGTTAGGTGTGAAATAGTTAACACTGGCATTCTTAAGGGTTGTCCAAGCTAAGCTGAGTCACAAAAATGGTTGCCATTGCTTCAGTTTTTCTGTTGCAGATCTAGGCTACAACTCTGTGCATCTTAAATGGAGAGAGAAGCTAATTTTTGCAGCCATAAACATTCAAAAATTTTTTTTAAGCAAAGGCTCAAATTTCATGATGCCTCTCACATGCTCCATCATTTAGGGACATGTCTGACACTATTGAAAAAACAGGGAGCAGCTGTGCTCCTGAACATACTAATTTTCTGTGCCACTGTAGCCAGGACTGTGGTAGATTTTAAACTCTGTTCCAGAGGCTCTGAGTCCCAGCCAAGGTCCTGCAGAGCTGGCTGGATTTTTCCATTTAAAGCTTGTTCTCATCCCCAGATGGCTTTGCATCGCACTGGCTGGCAGCAGCAGGTGCGTGAGTGCCGAGTCATGCCACAGGGAAGGATCACAGAATAGAAATGTTTCATCCTCTGGGCCGTGGTATCTTAGATGAGTTTGGGATACCAATGATGTTGCTGTAGGTAATCCAAACCTGTGAAGCTCTTCTCCATAGCACTGAGATAATACACTCAATGAGCTGTGTCCCCAGGCACGGGTGACATTTCTCAGTCCAGTTTACATCGGCATTTGGGAGTTACAGAATGTTTAATTAGCTTCAAATTCTTTGCTATTGCCAGGCAAATGCTCACCTTGAAATTTCTGTGTGATTCTGTACAGTCTCAGGTGCAATCTGTATTTTTTTCTTTAGTAAAAGTGACTTCTTCCTTTCATGATGTGTGAAAGTTTTGCATAAGTAAAGCTAAGTATTTCTAGCACGTAAAAAAGTACCTTTATGGGTCTTTCCTATTCAGAGGTAGTATGATTGGCATGTTCAACACTACCTTATCATCATTCTGACCTGTTAAATTTATTTTTACAGTGTTTTTGTAATAATGTCATGGGAATGTAGCAATTGGCAAAGCAATGGCAATCAAATACTTGATAATTCTATGCTGGTGAGTTGTGGAAAGCAGAGCTGCTTGCCCTCTGCTTTTCTGTTGCCTATATCCTCAGCTGCTGCATACAAAGACTAATTTCTTATACACTTACAGTGAGGTACAATGTAGAAACTACTCCAGAAATGGCAGTTATTCTTGGGAAAAAAGCTATCACAGGATTTCAGGAACTCCTAATCCACTGCCTTTAGTTTACTAGGGATTCTTAGTGAAACACTTCACAGAGGAGTTGAAAGTTGGCAAAAAATAGAGTCTTTCAAAATTTGGCTCCAGCTGATTTTATACCTAGAAGCACAACTTGGATGATCTTCTACAACTGGTTAATTAAGTCCTGTGTTGTTAGCCCTCAGTTAGATGTATGACATGACAAACCTTGTTAGCAAATTTGCTGGCCAAATATGGAGAGATTCTATATATCATTCTGATTACTTTATATTTGGGCTCTTAAAGGATGTATGCAACTTGCCTAATGAAATGTCTGTATGTATAAGAGGAAAAAAAGAAACCGATTTCGGGTCTCTGCCTCTGTTGATCTGTCTGCCTGTGTCTCTGTTCAGTGAGTAGGGTAAAACTCCCTTTTCATTTTTTTTCAGTGTTTCTTGGACTCTTACCAGCAGGTTTTTACAGTCTGTTGCCTGCCTCTCAGATTAGAAGAACACTGGCATATTTTAACAGTTTCCTAGGATCCAAATAGTCTTTAATTAACAGGGAATTGATGTTTTGGAGTGCAACCAAAATACAGGAGACATTGAAAGCAGAGAATGAACTTGAATCCTTCCAGCTTGTAGCTGGCTGTGGCTGGGGGCAAACAAATAAGCAAAATAGGGTCCACTGCAAACAGGTAGTGCCTTATTGGTATGCAAGGGGATTTCTTCATTTGCATTATGTTCCCACGGAGCTGGTGGTTAGCCGGGAGGAGCTTTCAGCTGCACAGTCTGAATCAGCTCCACCCCTCTCAAAGAGCAGAAAGTGTTCATCGGTACCTTCCCATAAACAGAATTTCAGTGGCTCCTGAAACTGTTGTTTTTAGATTTGTGTTGATCAACTGTTGAGGCAGCAAGGTATGTTGTGTTTGTGAGGTTTAGGTTGAAACTGAAGCTGTTGGCTCCATGAGTGAGCATTTAATTAAAAAATTAGAAGTCTGCAAATAATATGACTTTTGCTGAGCCAAACAGCAAGTTGTTCTTTTTCTTTTTGAGTAATCTGCCTTTGTAGGGTTGAGCAACAGGGTAGGGATGAAGCCCTGAAATTATGAGAGAATGAGACTAGCTGAAGCTCTTAAGGGAAGTTAGACATATGCTGAACCATTGTTCCAGATTATCCATGGAAATAAATGGTTTATAAGGTAATTCTAATCGTGATAGACTGAAACCTGAAGCAATTGCTGGCAAAGAATTATAACCAACTCAGTCACTGAGTCAGCTGTGCTTGTCTTCAGTAATGCAGTAATTTTTGGACGAGTCAAAATGTATTTGTTTGATCCAGTATTGTCTTTTTATTGTTGCCTTTATGTGTGTGTGTGTGTGTGTGTGTGCTGGCTTTTTTCCCCACCTGCTAGTCATAGCACTTGCTGAATGCCTTCTGTCTCTTTGTACGTGTAGGTGGTACATGCCAGAGCCCTGCTCTTCCAGCCCTTGTGCGTCCTCCTGCGCCACCCTTGCAGCCATCGCTGGATATTAAGCCGTTCCTTCCGTTTCCTCTGGACACTGCCGCCGCAGTGAACCTCTTCCCCAACTTCAATGCAGTAAGTACACTCCGAACAGTTACGGCCCACCTCACCGAGCCACAGCTTCCAGGAAAGGCTCAAGAGGGCACAAAGCAGGATTTTATTCCATTAAACCTGGAATATCCTCTCCCTTACTGAGGGCCAAATAGCTCTTTCGGACGCACTGATAGGCTCTAAATTGAAGCCTACCTGCGTGTTAGTCAGAAGAAATGTAGAAAGAAAAAATTCTATGATCCCGAGTGACATGCAATAAAGTTTCAGGCCATATTCAGTCTCAGGGTCTGTGAATTTCCCACAGTAATTTAGGACGTGCAGAGCTTCACTAACTTACAGTTCACTAGAGAGGGAAAGTTTCAGAGCAATGGGATTCTACATCCCATCTCCAGCACATTTCCTGAGAAATACTAAAAATTTACAGAGCCTAAAGAAGAAAACTCTGTTGGGGCAAATAAAGTAAGAATGAGAACAGTGTTAGCTGCTGTATGAGCTATTCAATGGCAAACGATCCAGGGTTTTTTATTTCAGGTTAAGATGTGTTATTTCTCATGTCTTAGGTTTAAACTAGGACAGACTTCTCCTTTTTTGTTTTACTTAGTCATGCTATGTATGATTATAGAAATCCCATTCCTTCTTTAGTATTTTAATTATTTTACTGACATAGATCATCAGTGTTCCAATTTTCCTGTTTCAGGCTGAAATAATTAATGCTCTGAAAGAAAAAAAAAAAAGGTCTAGGTTGGTTTTATGTTAATTTTGACTTTATAGGATTATGCCCCATTTCAGTTACTCTTGGAAGTTCTTTTCCTTATTTACGTACACTCAATATACAAAAAAACCCCTTAAGAACATGTGTGCTTACCTACTTTGAGAGATACAGAGGGGGTGGAATTTTCTATTCTGAACCAATTCTAATTAAGAAATCTTAATTAAAATAATTAAGAGTAGTAAAAGAGCATGTGCATTCTAGAAACAATTTGTAGCAATCAATAGCAAATTTCTGTAATTAAATGTTTATTTTTTACCTTTCATAGAAGTTCATTTTGCTTTAAAATAATTAAAATAATTGTCAAAAGTATTTATACAATCTTAAATTCAAGAAATTCACAGCATTAACAGACAGAAACTACAAGCTGCAAGTCTTAAACTGCACAGAAACAATATGTCAACGAATTACTATACAAATAAACTTCTTTAAATTTTAAAAAGTGTGTTACTATGCAGCAAGGTTTTAAAATGTGCTGGGTTTAACCAAGTTACTGATAACTCATAATGAAAGGGATGCAACTTTAGGCTTGTTGAGTGTGCTTTAGAGTTGAGGTCTTTTAACCAGTTGTGCCTTGTGATCGCTGTTTGTAGTTAATACAATAGGCTAGCTGAATTTTTAAAAGATATCTATTAGAATTTCTTGTATTTTTTTCCCCTCTGGATTTTCCATGGTTCAGAGTCTTCAGATTGTTTTGCTAGTTGTTTAATTATATAACTGAAATGGAATTTTAATGATGAATGTTAATAATTGTTAATCCTGTGTTGCTCCATAAATTTCCAGTTTCTTTCTACTTACACAGACTGCTTTGCTACTATAATTATTTGGAGGGAGGGGTGGATAGGTCATGCTTATATTAATTTGGAAGTAAGAAAGTGAAAATAGACTCGTATCAAAACCATGTTATTCCTGAACATCATTTTAGTAGCATATAATTTGGTAAGAGCACTGGTAAAGTGAGCCTAGTTTTCAGCAATGAGACTTGAAGCCCTTTTTAACAGCGCTCTGAAGTCTGTTCCCATGCAAAATGTGATGTGTGGCCATCTGCCAAGTCCACCTTTGGCGGATGTGTCAGTCCTGAGTGTGAGGATGCTGTCATCAGAGCTGCTGTCACCTGCCTTGCTGCTCATAGTTTATGCTTTGCAAAGTGACCTTTGCCTTCTCATCATGTGTGCTGACATGCAGCATCATCCTCCGTGTTCCCATTTTCTTTGTGAACAGTACATTATTGAACGCTGCTATGTTTAGCTCATATGCCAGGGATGGTTAGCAGCAACCTTCAAATGTATAGAGTAGCTGAGCCGTTTTGCATAGTTCCAGAAATTCTTTCCAAGCTGACAAAACTTTTGGGGACGCATCAGCTGCTGAGCATTATCAGCCCCAGAAGAAGGTAACCCACACATCACGTTAGACTATCAAACAGAACTTCTGCAGGGGCTTTAGTATGTGAATGGCAGACAGAAAAAAAAGTGTTTAATCAAAAAATTATCTTCGTGAATATGCCTGTTCATGAACGATTACAGCTGTTGATGATGCTTTGTCTTCATAGACTTCACTGACAATCCTACACAGTGTCAGCAGAGAACCATTTATGCTCTGTGACCCAGGTCAAGCAGGTGGTCCATAAAAGAACACCTGAACTGGATATTCTCTCTTGTGTGGTCAGTAAATTAGCATTTCCCTTGACTGACACATCAGGGTCATAAATTTTGTCATAGGAAATGGATTTCTAAAGGCCTCTTGACCCTCACACAATCCCACAGGGACAAAGGAGTTTGGCAGCATGTCTGGACTACTTCCCAAAAGGCTAGAGGGAAGTCCAGAGTTTTGGCCATTTATTGGCCACTTTTCAACAGCCTTCACTTGAGAACAGCATGACCAAGGGGAAACTTGAATAAAAGTTGAGACATGTTTCAGAGAAGATAAGTAGTCTCTGGTTATGGCAATCCTAATCAGCGTGAGAGTTTGGTTGTGATGGACATAGGCATCTGAGCTAATCAGCCTAAGCTTCTTCACAAAATATAATGCAGAAAAATCAGCAATTTCTCCAATTTTTGCGTGGGTAAAAATGCACAAAGGTAGTTTGCAATGCAAGCTATATGTCTACTTTGGCATGAAGTGAAGTGAACCCTGAAAGTTCTCATTCATCTGTTCAGGCTATAATGAGGGACTGGCTCAGCTGCATCTACATTTAGATGAGTCCCACATTATGGGACAGTTCATAGGCTATTCACAGCCTATATATTAAATTCCACTCAGAAATCAGATGACAGAAGTGCTGACGTTGTATTGTATGTTTACAGAAGAATGCTCCCATTTATTAAGCAGTTATGCTTCTAATTTTATCTAAAGACAATCTTCAGGGAATTTCAGGATTCAGATGAACTGGGTAGAAATATTAGGAGAGGTGAAAGCAAAAGTAATTTACCATTGGAGAATGTCAGACACGTACATAAGAGCTAATAAAACCAAATACTGATCTTAAGTATTGCAAATAATCCTAGTAAGGTGTATTTTGTAACATTTTTCACTCTATTTCAGTTTATTACAAACATAAGATTACTTTATTTGTTACTGATGACTTTGTTCTAAAACAAACCTCCATTTTTGCTGGCTGCCTCTGAAGAAAACATTCAGCACTGATTTCCACATATGCAAAAGCTTTCACTGAAGCAGAGACAAGAAGAGATAACATGGGGTGTGCAAACCTTTATCAGGAATATCCATCCCCAGATACAGAGTAGATCCAAAAGTAAAAACTGAGTAACCTGAGAAAAGTTTGGAAAATAACATTTAAACCTTTGAACCATTCAGTTTCAGGAGGAAGATTTTCTATTTATACAAGAAAGCGTAAAGCAAACATAGCAATTAACAATCTGGTTAGCTGAACGTTTGTAGGTGCTATGCTCTTAATTGTGAAGCAAATGGGTACCCTCAAGTCACATGTAAAAAGAAATTGTAACAACACAGCTGTTTAAACTGAAAACAGCCCACTGGAACAGACCCTGAAGAATCCCAGGTTCACTGCAAGTTTATGTGATCTAAAAAGATGAATCAACCGGATGGGATTTAAATGGCTAAGTTTTATTGAATGAGAGAAACTATGGCTGTAAATAATGCCTATGTAGCTTTTTAAAATATGATTCGAAAATTTTCAGAGGAATAGAAAAATAATTAAATTGTTCCGAAAAATGTTTGAGATAATTTAGCAAACCTTTGTTATGCTTCTGCGTTTTCATCTGCAGGGAGAGAAGCTGTAAGTCTGTGTACTTCTAAGAATTAGTTCTTAGAGATGCAAAGATTTAACAGTAATATTAAACATGTACTGGTCTTTGCATGTGAATGTGCATATGTGGTGCTCCTGTTCATGAGCCGATGGTTTGTTGCAGAGAAATTTCGCAAAGCATCAAAGCCTAAAAGTTAAATAATTTGTAGGAAAATATTGATGAGTCTCTGGTCTAAGAGGAGATGCTTAGTTTTGCAAGACATCAGCATCAGCCCTAAGCTGATGGACCCTATGATGGAAAAAAATCTCCTGTAGAACTTTTTTGTAGTCTCCAAAGCACAGATGCATCAGAAACTGGGTTTTGCTTATTTCCAAAGGTCTCGGAGTTATATACTTCAGCCTCCTGAGCAGGAGACAGAATTTAAAGTTTAGAAATATAGGACATTTGCCATTACAAGGTGGAAAATTGGACAGTGCATTGCACTCCTTGTTTGTTTATTCTTTGAAGGATATGCTGACCATTTTCTTGAAAAAATTCTAAAAAATATTTTATCACACTTTGTAGTATGAGCACACTCTGTAATAGAAGAGGTACACAGTGTAGAAGATCTGAATAAATGCTTGAAAGCAGAAAGAGCGATGTTGCCTGAAAAGCTCCATCCATAACTCCAAATGAAGACCTTGTTGCTAGTGGAAAGTTTCCCAAATAAGTATCCTTTGGAAAGAAACATCACTACAGTTTTGACTAGAAATGTGTGACTTGGAAGAGCAGTGGCAATGTCAGAGTTATACTAAACATGGATGGAAAATGAACCGTTACTCTACATACATGTGTCTCATAATCCATCTTGTAATCCTTGTTCAGTTCCCTGATTTTCCTGTTTGCTTGTTCTATGCCAATAGCCCCAGGTGCATTATTAAGAGATTCCTATTTCACCTTCCCCTGGTTATGGGAAAGGAGGAGGAGGAGTTAACAGTGTCCATTGCCCATAGGTTGGGGCTCCAGTGGCAACTTGGATTAAAGTGCCAAGGTGGTGCTCCTTGCTTCCTGAAAACCACCCTGTGCAGCAACCTAGCAGCTTCCAGGGCAGCACAAAGGCTGCACTCTCTATTTATAGAGGTGAAGCTTGTGTTTGTAGGTATAGTCTTCTCCAGTTGTGGCCAGACGGTTGATAGAAATAGACAGTGTAGAAAACCTGCTTGCTGAGAAGTATTGCTGGGAAGGGTTATGCCGGGAAATGCAGAGAAAACCTGTCAGAAAGCTGTCAGAAGAGATTTAAAAAATCTTTTCCTTAGGCTCTTGTCCTGGATAGTTATTTTATCTAGAAGAGAGATATGTGCTGCAGAAATGATGTGCCAGTTTTCTGGATGTTACAAATAAGAAGCAGTGTTTTGATAGTGAAGAGTGGAGGAGGACTCTGAAATACTTGTTAGTTTTTTTAAACAATATCAGCCTGAAATTTACAAAATAAAGTCGGTTTTTTTGTATGCCACTACATAATGGTTTTGTTTTATGCTTTCTGACTTAATTGAGCAGAGTAGCATAATGAGACTATTTTCCTTCATCATATAAAATCCTTTTAAGTTCAGTAGTGTTGACATGCTGTCAGAATGCTTTGTTTCCAGAAGAAGATAATCAGGCAACAACACAATGGCCTAAGTCTGATGTGAATCAAAATGGAATACTGCCTATATAGAACTTGGCAGTAAAAATATAGTTTGTGCTGATTTTTAATGTTATTTCCATGAGAAGGTCCTTTATCAGGTGGAGAACTGTAGTGCACCAAATTTTTCATTTGTCAGACAGAGGGGATTATTGCTTCTGGGGCCAGTCTTTGAATAACTGCTAATTTACAGGTATCTGGAAACAGGGTTTGACTTTCTCATTTCCTTACATAGCACTGCAATTGAGCTGTAATATAGCTATACTCCTCTTTACAGTCTATATCTCTACTGCTGTTTAGCTGAATGTTATTGAAAATAGGGAACAATACAAAAGTAATGGCTGGGTTCAGGAATTCTTTATTATAATAACATTTTCATCACTGTCCAGAACATTTAATTAAGTCTGCAGGAGAAGTAGAGGAATTAGGAAATGAGCAAACACAAGAAAATCCTGGCAATTCAGATGTTTCTATTTGGTCCTTGCAAAACAGGAATGAATCAACATCAGTATGAAATACTCAGTCATTTGAATTGGCCAGATTTATTTCTCATACCCTTAAATCCTTAAGCTATGCCCTGAGTTCTGTTTGAAATACCGGTAAAACACTGATTCTCTGATGCAGAGGAAAGATTTACAGCTCAGGAGACATCGTGAGATTAAGCATTTTGTCTTTTTCCAGTTTTGAGTCAAATTAGGCTGGATCCAGATCTCTAGGAATACTCTGCCTGTTCTTATGTATGGTCTATGCTCTATGCCATGCACAAGGAGGAGAGTTTATATTTTGACTTGGTAGAAATGCGTGTTCCTGCAACATGGTCACCTGTGACTGCATGGATGTTATTTCTGCTTGTACTACTGCAGAGGGGCTGCGAAGTAGAATCTCAGATCCCTTGGACCTGTCTCCGGAGTCATTGCCATTGTGTTCTTTGGACTTGATGTGTTATCAAGGAGCATCTAACCTTAGTCCCTGTGCAACTTCCTTTAATTTTTTTTTCCCCTCTGTTTGCAACTTATAGTTAGGCTTTCTGCAAGTTTAAACCCAGACAGCAACAAATTTTTTCTTATCTTTCTCTTAGAATTATCTTATGTTTTAGCAGCGCTCCTGGTCGGTTTTTGAAATTGCTTTCATTGGGCCCATGTGGAGCTCAAGAAGTCCAAAGCCAGGGGCAAGTTCCTGCACCTGGATCAGAGCCATCCCTGGTATCAGTACAGACTGGGGGCTCCAAGGCTTGAGAGCAGCCCAGTGGAGAAGGACTTTGGAGTATTGAGGCATGAAAAATCGATCATGACCTGGAAAT
This sequence comes from Cnemophilus loriae, assembly GCA_013397755.1. Classification (NCBI taxonomy): domain Eukaryota; kingdom Metazoa; phylum Chordata; class Aves; order Passeriformes; family Corvidae; genus Cnemophilus; species Cnemophilus loriae. Next base: position 4,117,385 of record VZTF01002191.1, read on the forward strand.
GTGCACTTGCAGCCCAGAAGGACAATTGTAGCTGTGGCTGCATCAAAAGCAGTGTGGCCATTAGGTCAAGAGAGGGAGGTAATTCTTGTCCTCTATTCTACTCTCATACAACCCCACCTGGAGTACAGCATCCATTTCTAAGGTCCCCAATGAAAGACAGAGACGTCTTAAAGCAGGTTATGAGGAGGGTGTGGAAAATTATCAGGGCAGTAGAACACCTCTCCTATGAGGAAAGACTTGAAAGAGTTTGGATTGTTCAGCCTGGAAAAGAAAAGGCTCTGGGGTGACCTTATTGTGGCTCAGCAGTACTTAAAGGCACTTGTAAGAAAGATGGGGAGAGAGTTTTTACTGGGGCCTGTAGTGATAAGACAAGGGGAAATGTTTTTAAATATATGGATGATAGCTTTACATTGGAAGAAATTGTTTACTATGGGACTGGTGACGCATTGGAACAATTTGTCCGGAGAAGTTCATAGAATCATATGATAACAGAATTATTTGTGCTGGAAGGAGACCTTGAAGATCATCTAGTTCTAACCTTCCTGTTGTGGGCAGGGACACCTTCAACTAGATCAGATTGTTCTGAGTGTCATCGAACTTGGCCTTGAATAACTCCCATGGGCAACAAGTAGTGCCTCACCACCCTTACAGTAAAGAATTATTTCCTAATATCAAATCTAAACCTACTCTCTTTCATTTTGAACCTGTTCCTCCTTGTCCTGTAACTACATGCTCTTGTAAATTGTCTTGTCTGATCTTTCCTGTAAGTTCCCTTCAAGTAGTGGAAGGCCACAATTAGGTCACCCTGAAGCCTGCTCTTTTCCAGGTTGAATTATCCCGGTTCTCTCAGCCTTTCCTCATGGGAGAGATGCTCCATCCCTCTGATCAACTTGGTGTCCCTCCTCTGGACTCACTCCAAGGGGTCCTTCCTGTGCTGGGGACCCCAGAGCCGGATGCAGTGCTCCAGGTGGGGTCTCACCAGAGGGGAGCAGAGGGGCAGAATCCCCTACCTCATCCTGCTGGCCACGCTGCTTTGGATGCAGCCCAGGATAGGATTGGCTTTCTGGGCTTTGAGCACACGCTGCTGGGCCATGTCCAGCTTCTTGTCAACCATCATCCACAAGTCCTTGTCAACGCTGCTGCTCTCGATCTGTTCATCCCCAGCCTGCGCTCATATCGGGGGTTGCCCTGACCCAGCTGCAGCACTTTGTTCTTGGTCTTGTTAAACCTCATGAGATTCCCATAAGCCCACTTCTCCAGCCTGTCTAGGTCCCTCTGGATGGCATCCTGTCCTTCAGATGTGTCAACAATACCACTCAGCTTGGTGTCATCTGCCAACTTGCTGAGGGTGCACTCAATCCCTCTGTCGATGTCGTTAATGAAGATCTTAAAGATACTAAGTAGTATTATATTATAGTAAGATACTATTAAACATATTAAGTTGTGGATGCCCCATCACTAGAAGTGTTCAAGATCAGGTTTGGTGGGACTTTGAACAACCTGATCTGGTGAAGGATGTCCTTGCCAAGGGCAAGGGATCAGGCCTGAGGGTCTTCACAGGTTCCTTTCAACACAACCCATTCTCTGATTTACCACAACTTATTTAAACCGTTTTAGGATTATGTTCCAATTAGGGAATTGGGATTCCTATGCGTATGATGAGCAGCTGTCACCTCCCATCACATAGAATACAGTAGCCTTGAGACCTTCAAGGAGTTTGTTGAGTATAAATGGGTAGATACCATAAAAATATCAATTTAAAAGTTTTATTTTTATTTAAGTTAAATTTGTATCAAGGGTGTTCTGACCTTCTATGATTGCTTTCTGAAGAAATTCAGGTTTCTAGGGTGTGTGTTCTCCTGGGAAGCAAATCTTAAGGTTATCTTAAGATAGCCTGTGTTTTTCTCATTTCATCTTGCTGAACATTATAATACCTATCATTAAATTCATCTCTGTAACTGTAATGTGGATGCAAACAAAATACCTGTTTCCTGGTTGCTGTTCAGTTTTTGGAGTGTAATGTGTGTTTTTGGTTAATCTGCTTTGATTTATCTGGAAGACCTATTTTGTATAAGTATGTGTGAAATAGCATTGCCTGTGTTTGGCCTTCTGCACCTACCATCTCTCTCTGTCTGGTTCCATGGCTTCATTCAAGGTCCTTACAGATACCTCAGTGCCGGTGGTCACTAGGCCACCTGCAGGTTGTATATACTTTTTGGGTGAGGGTAAGGTGTTGCTCTTTGTGGAAGCTGAGCTTATAGTGCATGCACTTTGATCGTCTGTTTGATAGCTCACGATTTTTTCAGGATTTTTCAGGCAGTGTATCACTGTCCAGTCACTCAGCACCTTGTCTCTAAGGAAAAAATGTTTGTACTGCTACCTCTTGCCATGTGAGAGTGGGTGAACTTCTAACTATTCTCCGCCAATTCTCATGTCCATAATTAAACAGGTCTGAGGCACAAACGCCCTGTTTGTACAAGCTCATGACTCTGCTGTTATATAAATGGCCACACAGTAGGCCATGGAGTATAAACCCGAAGACATTTTCTTAAGCAGTGTTGCAGGCTGGAAGTGATCTCTGGGAAAAGGACTACACATACCAAAAAATGGCATACAACAAGCTTTGTTTTCAGTGTATTTTTAAAATTTACTTATGTGGTTTCTTGTTGTTCCTAAAGCGATCAATAGGATCTAAATACCTCACGTGCTTGTTTGCTTAACTGGTGATTAGTAAAAGCGAAAGAATAGACTTTCTGAGTCATCTTGTCCTGCCTTACACGTTTGCTGGAGGGCACTGCACTGTGAGCCAACAGCCAGCTTGCTGTTGGGAAGTCACGGTACCCAAGGCAAAGGCAAAGGCACAGCCTTTTATGGGGACTGAGGGTCCCTCAGGCTTTTGCTTTGAATGCCAAACATTCTCATAAAGGAAATTAAATGAAGTGCTCTTCAGATTTGTCAAGTCTTGATGAGTGAAATTACTTAAAACTAAATTTTATAAAGCATTTTGTAAAACATTTTAAATAAGGTTTTAATCAGTTGATGTTTACACCCTTTGTCTTAATAGCACTCAGATGAAAAAGATCAATGATTATTTTATTCTGCAAAGACTATAAAAATTTAATGGTTCGCATAATAAGTATAACTCATAAAATCTGTGGTTTAAATATGGATGGTTATTAACCTGTTTTTAAAAAGCTGCAATTAAAGTGAAAAGGAATTACTTAAAGCAATGATTTTATTCCTGCAGTCTGAGGATGAAAAAAGTGATGAAATTCTAAAATCACTGTTATTCCTGTTGATGAGACAGACATTTGGAAGGATTTAAAGTAAGGCATTAATTTTTTCTAATGTTAGGTACATTTGTGTTTCTAACATAGATGAATAACTATTTGCGGATTTTTTCTTTTTTTTTTACAACCTGCAATTTGTTCTTAGGAATTTCAAAGATATCTTGAAAAAAGCATGAGTTTACATGACAGGCAATTTCACACAGAGTAAATACATTCCTAAGCACAGTTATTTCATTAATTGTTTATTCATAGCATGCAGTAACAGTGCTTCTACTATTCAAGAATGTGCCTTAAAACACATGCACACTTTTATCCTTCATGATAATGGAAAATTTGGGGCTCTTTTCTGCTCTTTGTACTCACAGTAGAACGGGCTAGTAAATGGCACATGCTGAGGAACTCATTTATCTGGAGTCTTTGCATGTTGCACTCTCTGATGAAATATTTATCTAATGTCCATGTCCTTTCTAATTTATTTTATCCTAATATTTTTTGAAAGGGGAACAAAATCCCCAAGGGTCGTGTGTTGGACTTGTACAGTAAAATTGGATATAGAATTCCAGATTCTCATGCAACTACTGTTTTTTTCTGGCATCTTTCCTTTTGGTTCTACTGAATGCTTAAAGTAATCCTGTGTTAATATTCATATAGATTAAATTAGTAATCAAAATAATTCATTAAACAATAGTACAAAACCTTGTATCTCCCAGGAAATCAGTGTTTCTCTTTTAAATGCATTGGTTTATATAAAATAGATGAGTATCAAATTCTTACTATTTCAGAGAATGCATATCAGGTTTTTTCTAGGAAACGTTATATTTTGTCCAGAATTCAGTGTTTCGTGATTTCACAAGTAAAAAGTTTTAGATGAGCCATTACATTTATGCTTTTTTTAATAAGAAAATATTAAAAAAAATTAAATAGCTTGTGTAGCTTCCTTACACAATAAAAGCAATGATATTTAGAACTAAGTGTAAAAGCTGTCTTAATGACTCACAACAGAAAGCTAAATAGTCTACAAGTGAAGGAAAATGGCAGATAAAAGAATAAATTTATATAGGAAGGAGACATTCTTAATTACATTTAGAGATGGTGTAAAGCCTGCTGCAAAGCTTTCTGGGAGAAGTTTCTTTCAGTAATTTGCTACTGTGAAACTGCCAGGTTGTTTGAATGTCAGAGAGACCAATTCTAATGAAAGGAGACCATGGAAAGAATTCCTGAAGTTGAACATAATAGGCCTGTGAAAGGAATACTTAGAGAAAATTTTAGGGGAGTGCTATTTATTTAATTCTGGAACATTTGTCAAGAAAATAGAAAAGATGTAAATCTGCAGCCTTTGCTTCCTTTATTCAGATCCAGTTTTCATTAAACTTATCTGTAGTCCACCACGTCCATGCTTTGTTAAAAATTAAAATGCCGGGACCAGGCCAAGCATTGTCTGTGCCTGCTCTGACAAGTTACGGAAGACCAGAAGAGCTGAGAACACAAGTAGCAACGCTCGCCAGACTGTGCCTTCGGTGAAGTATATTTTTGGAAGTTCTTGAGCCAAATGTGTTGTCTTGGCATGTGCTAGCCCTCCATGAGGTAACATACTTAACTGGATGGAATCAGCAGGAGAGTTTGTTTCTTTTAACTACTAATGTGGTAATTTGAGTTTTCTCATTCCCTTCCCCAGACAGTGCCTAATATATCCAAGCAGAGAGATACATAGGAAAATTTCATTGGGTAACCTAAGTAGTAGGAAGAGATGAGAACATATGAACTTTGACTTGCTATAAACAGTGGAAGTCTAAGTACTATTTTTAAGGTGCTATGCTTGTGGGAGCTGGAAGTGGATGAAAGGAAAAAATTGTACCTCACCTTACTCATATTTTGTGTTTGTAATGGACTGATTTGCTAATGGATCCAACCCATTACATGATTGGTGTTGCTGGGACTCAGATGACCAAGATAAATCACAGGGGTGATGCCTGAGTTAATTATAGCAGAGCCCTCCCAAATGGAACTATCAGCTCTGGGGAGCAGCAAAAGCTATTGTTGGCATTAGGAAGTAACATGAGAGAGGGGTGCCTGGGAGAGGAGAGGCAGTGAGGAGACTGCCATTTCCAAAGCATTGGAAAATACTGGCTGTATGGCGTTTGGCAAGGAAGAGAGGTGCGAAGAAGAGCAGAAGGTTTTCAAGAAAAGAGAAATATCTCAGAACAGGTATTTGAAAGATGCATTTGCTTGGCACACACACACACACGTAAAAGTAATGGTGGAAACACTACAAAGCAAGTTAAAATACCCAGTTTCCACTTAGAGTCCTTCTGTCCTTGTTCCTGGCAGGAACAGGTCCTTTTGTTTTTACTTACAAGCTTTTCCTAGGAATTTATTATCTCCTGAAAGTTTTTGAAGGAAGTTTGTTATCTCTAAATCTCAATTTTTGTTTATAGGGAAGCTATTTGAAACCTAATTATGTTTTTCTTCTAAATTTGAACGAAAAGAGAGAAATTACCTTGGTACTTACTGAAAATATGTCTCAAACTGAACTATAAACAAGCACATAATTAGAAAGAGTCTATGTGTCTGAAGTCAGAGAAAATCCTTCTTTAAGAACAAACCCTCAGATGTTGTTAAGTGTCAGAGCAGTACAGCTGTTCACTCTCTGTTCTTCAGTAAGGATTCCCTGATAAAGGGGGATTTTTCATATATTTCTGTGCATAGAGAAGATAGCATATATTTTGAGTCTGAACTGCCTTCATTTTCCATTAAGAAAAAGGTAAAGTCTACTTCAGCAAGTACTGTGTATAAAAGTCTCCTATTTAGTGCCATAAAAACAGTATCTTCTATTCTCTTCAAACTGGCTGAATTTCTAGAACCTGAAGAAATGTCTGTTTCAGATTACACTGAACTGCAGAAAAACTATGGGTCCGAAGACTAGTTTGTGTTTTCTTTCATTTGGTAGAACACCAACATTCCCCGTTCAGTTGATTGGGAAAAGTTTTATTTCATTTAGAATTATTTCCTTTATCTGTTTCTTCACAAACCACTGCAACTTTTTAAAAAGATCTTCCGTTTTATTTTTTTTTTAGAAGCTGCTGTGATATGGCACGTAAATTGATGCAGACCCTGAGGGTAAAGGGTTCTCTCAGTGAGATGCTAAATTTAGAGTCTCTTGAACAGCTCAGGTGAAAGTACGAAAAACAAAATTCTGTGGTTAGTGGCATTTGTATTAATAGAAGCAAATAATTAACTTTGAATATAAACAATTAAGGAATTGTGAATTTTGGTAAAATTAAAAATTTCTTGTCTTCTAGTTCAATGAGAAAAAGGCAGAACATAACCAACTCAGAACTCAAAAACACAGAACATGCAATGTATAAAATGTGTTAGGATTCTCAAACTTACTCATTTGGTGAGTTGATTAATATCTCTGCTTAATACTAATTTGACTCCCAATAAAACACTGTAATATTTTTATCTAGGTTTCTTCAAACATCATTTCTGCAGACCAAAACACATCAGGAGAAAGGTTGTGAAGACTAGCTTCGAATTCAGTAGTTAAACATGTTGAAACAAACATTTGTTAAGATTTTCAGGAAGACACAAGATTAATCAGTAAAGCAGAAAGCCACTTAATACTGCAATAATGTATTCTTTAGCCTATAACTTCTTTTACGTAGGAGGAGGATTAACAATCATCTGCTTTGATCTTTAGCTATCATTGACAACATTTAAGTCTTTAACCTATGCAGGGTTTTAAGATGATTATATAATCAGCAGAATTTTTTTTAGACGGGTACAGCTGGTGATAAGCGTGCATTATTTCAGGCTTCTGAGCTATGCTAAGGACTTACTGTCTTGCTAGGCTTTTGTCATGTAACAGTATAAAAAAATCTTTGGTTTCCATTAGTTGTTCCTGGTCATTCAAAGCATAGAATGAGAGAGAAACACCAAGTCTTAGACAAAGTTTTATTGAGGAAGAACAATCTGTCTGATAGGGTTGATTCTTAAAGGGATTGGCTGTTTTATTGGATAAAAGTTGCTGGTCTTACAGATAGCACCAGTCAGGTGGTTTTTGAACTTGAAGAAGATCTCTATGGTAAGAGGAGCTTGTGGGGACTCATTGTGAGCTTGGGAATTGATTTGAATGTTGTTTGTAGCCAGCTCCAGCTCTAGATGATAAGATAGCCATGCATTGTTTTTCTTTCTTCTCCTCATGTTTTCTGAGCCTGAAGTAGCCTGTTTGATGTATTTCTTCCTCAAGCCAGCAATAGTGAAGCATGTAAAACAAAAGAAAATCTGTTTGAGTTAGTCTAATGAGTTTCAACCTAAAGGTTCAAGTTGACACTATAGTCTTTTAAAACACATCCTTAGGCTTAGTTTTATTTTATCTCATTTGTCAGTCATTAACTCTGCACAAAAGATGTCAACTCTGAGTAACTTAAATTTGGCTTTACCGTACGTCCTTTATCTTACAATGTAATTACTGCCAGTCCGGGTTTCAGATTACTGAGAAGGTCTGTGGCTATTGGTCATTTGCTTAATTTTCAGTTGATTCCCTCATCTGGAGCAAGTCCAGCAAGTGTCTGCACTCTTTGGTGTGAACAACCTAAGCAGGCTGGCAGAGATCAGTAACTTCAGCAAAATGCTTCTTGACTAGTTCTGCAGATTGTTCATCCCCATTAGCTAATGACAATTCCTAGGGCCTGGTTAAGCTTTTTCTTACTTCAGGAAAGTAATTCCTCCCTTTTAGTGCTCTGATTTACTTCCCATTTCGCTAACAGGGAGTGATAATGCATTCATGCCCTTAAGGCTCTGTTTTCATGCTCTGGTTGTATTTTGAAAGCAAGGCAAATATTCACAGAAGGCTTGGAAAACAAAATGTGCCTGAAGAGTCTGAAAAGTGATAAAGGTTTACAGATATCTGCCATATAAAAGTTTTTATGAGTCTATCCTATGCGGATATGAGTTACTACTCCCTTACCTTTTCCACCTAAATGCTACAAAATGTTTATCATTATTGGGTAGTCAGGGTTGGACAGTGATGACTGTTTGATGCCATCACATAATTTTTTTTTTTCATGTGAACATCTATCACAGCTATGCTTAGGACGAAATTAATGCCTTAATGTTTAAAGGCATTTTTTTCATTGCTCTATCCAGATTAAAGAAAAAAGTAAAATTAGAAGTAAATCCTATTTTTGTTGTTTAATCTGTTTGCGCACAGCCTCACAGATCCATCTCAAGATAAACACATGAAAATAATGCATTAAACTAAGCATTTTTCGGTTTTTAAGAAGTTTATGTGGAATTGATTTACTAAAGAAATCTACAGGTCTTTCTAGTGATACTTCACTATAGTTTTTGCCTCTATTACAATGTCTTCCCTGGAAGTGTATGGCTCTAACTACTGAGATTTTGTTAACTTAGTTTTCATATCTCACTTCTATTGAAATCACTGTTTGCTGGCTCCTCCTTAGACAAATGGTTAAATGAACTATTTTGAATATATTCAGATTTGGCCTTCTAATCAATATTAAAGAACTGAATTAAAAAAGAAGCAAATTAGTATATTTGAGCTATGAAGACAAATGGCTTCATCTGGTTGTGTACTAGACCGCAAATGCATATTCATGTAATGATTTAAAAAGGAAGATGGTAGAGGTCAATAAACTTAATGGTAGAAAGAACAAGCAATTAGACTGCCAGAGGCTTGCCTGGCATTTACTTGGGAAAAATAGAGATATAGTTTTGATTCAGAGGGAGAAAATAATGTTGAAATAAATTACCAACATTTTCCTTACTTTCAGCTAGAAATTTACTATTATTAAATAAAATTATTTGCCAAAATGATAATGCCACTTAAAAGATCAGTGCTGCAAATTAGTGTATTTAACTATTTTAGTAAAGTTTTAGATATTTAACTTGAGATCATTCCAGTATAAAGACAAAAAAGAAGTCTGGTTTGGTTCTTTTATCTCTACATGCTTGACAGTTCACGCACGTGTCAAAGTATGCTTCTAAACCCCTAGCATAGAAGGATATAAACAAATCATTCTGTGACCTTTCAGAAATTTAAGTTAGAGTGAATGAGGCGTATCTGACCTAAACTGATGTCTAAAAGCAGAGTGTCCAATCTGAATCAACCATTCAGCCCTTTCCAGAGTAATGCGGAAAGATGGGTAACCACAGAAACCAACTTATCCCATCTGAGATGCTCACCTGGGATGGCATTAATCATTTGCAGGAGACACTTACCTTCAATAAATCCTATACCAACTGTGCTGTCTTAAAATGCTAAATTTGAAGTAGCCAATTGACATGGGAAATTCTGGTTATAACTTAGGAAAATTTTTTTCACCGTAAGTGTGGTCAAGCATCGTACTGATTTTACTCTGCGGACTCTCCATCCCAGCAGACACTCTAAACTTCACTGGCCAAAACCGGGTGTGAGGACCTGGACAAGGCTGCTGGTTATCACTGCTTTGAGAACAAAGGAGGTGGAACAGATGACATCCAGAAATGTTTTCTCAAACTAAACCATCTTGTGAATTCTAAAGGCCTTACAGTAAAGCAGAGACTAGGACTATTGTGTTTAGAAGAGATAAGAAACCATGAAAGGCAGGTGACAAGGAAACAGAGCCACAAGGATTTTGTCCAGCCTGAAATGCTGCTGAATACTATGGCTCAAGCAATGCAAGGTTGATAGGAAGAAGTAACACCAATAAGCTTCAAGTGTCCTGCTTTCCTTTTCCCCTCCTTCACCTTTTCATCCCCCGTCCCCCCCTTCAACCTTCAGCTCTGGCTGGAATGCAGGGATCAAACAACAAGAGAAAAGAATGAGATTACAATTAAGGAAGGTTTGTGAAAAATATATTGAGATGTTCTAAGATAGGTCTTTGTTTCATACATGCTTTTCCTAAGTTTGTAATCATTGCATTATTGCTATGTTACTTCAGAGAGCAAAAATATGGTTTCCAGTGCTCATAGTCTTGGTTCATCTCTGGCTAAAGTTTTATAAACGAATGTAGGAGGATGGCGAGTAGGAGCATAAAGAGATATCAAACATATGGGTTGAACTATGACAGACTATACTACTGTCTGTCCAAAGGATAACTGAAGTGAAGTTATGAATCTTAGGACTGAGATCTAGAAGTGCTAACTAGATTCTGTCCAAACTTGGATATGTGAGTGGCTTAATTTAAAACCTGTTGATTGGTGTCTCTGTATGGTGATAGAACCATATAGATAGAGAAGATATAAAGTAGGGATGAAAATCTGTGGTTTGTATTAAGCTCTGACATCATTCCCTGGTGGATATTTACAAATTGTTTTCTCTTCAAGAAGAGACTGCTTCTTAGTAATTGAAGTTACATTTCAGCATTAATTTAAGGAATAGTTATTTCCAAGGGTTTGGTGCCTTGAAAGGAAAAGAAATTAATGCTGCCTATATACAGTATTTCAACATTCACACAGTTGCTTGAGCAGAATGTATGGCGGTTGAATGCTTCAATTAGACAGTGAGATGTTCAGTTTGGAAAATTCACACTGTGAGAGAAGCTCACAATTAGAGCTTAGAGTTTGGTCTGCATTCTGCATGCCAAAACGTCTGACGCAAAATGATGTCTTCTTTTGACACTGCATGAAATTGAATTCCTTTGATTAACTTTTTTTCCTGCAGTTTAATAACATTACTATTAGAATTCTGGAGGCTGGTCTTTTATGTGTTGGTATGGGTGTGCATTCCTGTTATTTTCCTTTGCAGTAAAGCTGAGATGTGTTGTCCTAACCACTGATAGAATATTCCCTTCTGACACTGTTGCTATTCATTGCAAACGGCTGCTGTGTTTGTAAGGTGCCAACCCTATCAGTCCTCTTAGCAGCCAGCACTGGGTTGTTTAAAGACTAGTGCACAGGGGTGGGGAGTAGAGGCCACTGCAGTGGGCAATGCAAAAACCCTCCTCTTTCGGATATCCATCCACACAGAAAATTAAAATTTATCACAGTGTGAGTTTGGCGTGGCCATGTGAATTCAAGAAACAAATTGTGTTCTCTCTTTCTGTAGACTTGCAGTCAAGAAATTTACTTGTCTTTTTATTCCTAAATACAATGGCAGAAATAGCCAAGGACTCCAGGACAATCCATTTTTGCAATGTATTGTTCTGCAAAGAGATGGCAATAAACCTCTCCATGCTGGTCTGCAAAACTTGTTGCTAGTTGTTCTAGTTTCTGAACTTCTCAGTCTTCAATGATTTCATACTTCAGCACCCTGTGTACCTCATTTTCTCTTTGATGACTTAATTGAGGTGGAAAGACACTGGCATTCATGTCCTACAGGAGATAAGTGTTTGAGCAGGAGATTGACCTGAATTCCTCTAGACTATGTGGTATCTGCTTACTGCAGGCACTTTTCTGCAGTGGGATGAGGTAGCTGCCATTTCCTTTCAAACTCAAGACTATGATGTGAAGTGGACATCCCAAAATGGGTCATTGTCAGTCCCTCAAATGTAGCACCCTTTATTTTAATCTGATTTAAATCAGTTGTCTCCACTGCTCAGAGATGCCAAATATTCTTACATGGTCAGGAAATTACTTAAAGGTTTAGATACACAAACTTTGTCTTTCCTACTATTTTTTAAATAGTGATGTTGGCTGTAACTAATTAGATTCTATTACATGTATTTTTAGTTTTGAAAGGTTAGCAGTCTGTTAACAAATAGCATGTTTTTGAGTACCTGTGGGCAGAGGACAAATGAGGGTATGATATTATATTTAACTGTACATATTAATTTTACTGTGTAGTGACTAAAGTGTTACAGATTTGTATGTGTGTCCATTATAACTTCCTAGTATTGCTGCAGCCTCAAATAGAAGTCATACATCTTTTCTGGAATAAAGATTTTTCAAATGCTGTCAGTGGTTATGTCAAGTGAAGATAATTAAATGAAAATAATGAAATAGCTAATCAAACTATTTTTTGCTGAATAAATAGTGAATTTACAGCAAATAAATTCTGTAGGAACTAGTTCACATTTCCCAATCCAGAATACTTCTGGAGTTTAAGTTTAGGGTGTCATAAGTTAGCCACATTCTAGCTGGGTCCCAAATTAAATTATTTTAGTAGAACACATAACAAGAAAATTCTTTAATTGAGAAAGAATTAGTATACAAATGACAATATAGGCATTTTAAGTGTATCATTCTGAAGTGGGAATTTCAGCAAACTGTATTTTGTATTATGCATTTGATTTAGCGTGCTAGTCCTTGAAGCAAGTATCATATCATCTGCTTTGTTACATGAAATGGCTAAATACATCTACTGTTCTTAGAGAACATGAGTTGGACCATAAAGCTACCAGACCAAAAAAGTTTGATGGCATCTTCTTCTTAACTCAAATGTATTGTCCAGGAGCTCATATTGAATGAGTTTGGATCTAATATTAGTGTAGCTTGATTTATTTTATATCCATTTTACTTTTCTATTAAAATAAAAGTCTCTTGGTCTGTATTGAAATAAAAGCAGGCATTGCCAGATGACAGAACAGCATGGGAATTATGTAATCACTGAGTTCGCCACCCGCCCCCCCCCCTCCCCCCCCACCCCCATTACCTAAGGCGGAAAGGCGGGGGTAAGGG
>VZTF01002191.1:4130317-4157946 GCA_013397755.1 Cnemophilus loriae
CCCCCCCAGTCAGATTACCTAAGTGAGAAAGGATGGAGTAATGAGTATCTCTTAAATTTTTCATGAGGAGTAAACTAGACAAGGTGATTGTGATAAAAGCCTGTTTGGAAAAGGAGTGCATTGCAAGAAACTGTATAGAGAACAGTAGACGGAAGAATGAAGGAACAGGCAGTTCTGGTCCTAAGGCAATTTTTCCTCTTCCTCCAAGAACATTAAAATAAAATCTTAAGAGTTTTCTGTCAACCTGTGCATTTGTTGCATTTGTGCATATGAAGTACTGTACCTCTGAGCTATTGATTTCCTTTGTTTTTGTGTGGTAGTTGAGAAGCTCTAGTATTATCCTTTCCTCCTTGTGAATCTCACAGCAGAATGCCAATTTTCATTCTTACTAACTTCATTAATATGTCGTCATATGGCACCCTTCAGTTCTTCATCTTCAAACTGAGTTCCTTGTCTACAAGGTCTTCCTCCAGACTCCACTTCATCAGTGCCAATGATGTGACAGTGCCACTGTCCTACCCTCTATGTAATTAAAACTCTGTGTCTAGTAGGAACAAGCTTAGAATGTGCAAAGCCCCCTGAATTCTGGCTGATTTTGGTACCATAGCTGGGAGGAACGGGAGGAAGAGAGATGTACTAGCTATTCAAACTATTACAGGTGGTGAGTCAGAAGGGATAGGGAGTATTCCGCATCTCTCAAAATGGAATTTTGTGTTTGTACTCACATACCCCTGGGATCTCTTCTGTCATATTTTTCCTGTAAATCTATGGGCTAAAGTGCTGCCTGCTGCTGAAGAATAGAAAGTCTTACTTCAATTTATATAGGAATTATATAGGATTATATTATTATATAGGATTTTTCTCCCACAGTAGCAAAAGTGGACTTCTGTCATTCAGTAGTGTAAACACTGGATGGCAAAAAAGAGCAACTGTCAGCAGAAAATGTGACTAAAACAGATTTAAATGCACGATGCAGTATGTTGGTCACACTTCTTTCCAAGTAACTCTTCAGCGATATAGTAGCATTGGAAAATTGGTTGATCTGTTATCACTTAAACATGGTTATGAACTCTTCCCAGTTTATGAAAAATGCTTAAGAAAAAAAAAAAAAAAGAATAGGAAGACAAAAAGGCACGACCAGAAATCAATCACAGATGCTTTGGAACAGGAAATTCCATATAAGGCTGTGGAGAAGCAATGTTATTTGTATGAATATTATATTTAAGATGACCTGCTTGGTATTATTCTGGTTACTCAATAATGAAATCAAATGAGGCTTCAAAGGAGGAATAGGTATTGAAGAAAACAATGAAGGATATGCACTTTATGTCTAGAAAGTGTATTGAGGCCTCTTACAGAAAAAAATTACGAGCTTGTCACCAGAAAATATTGATGTTCCTGTTGCCATGTCAGTTAACATGCTTGTGTTGTTGCAGGCCAGAGTCTAAGAGCGAAAAAATATTTAAGACATTAAAAAGTCCTGCTTAGAGAGGAAAGGTGAGGGAACAGAGAACAAATACTTTGACACATTGTCGGGGAAAGTTTAGGAGGAAAAGTGTAGGAGGAAGACTTTTCTCCCCTGGCTCAGTGACCTGGTTTCAGCTGTGATAGAGCTAATTTTCTTCCTCATAGTACAGTGCGGTACTTTGGATTTAGAATGAGAAAGATGTTGATAACACACCGATGTTTTGGTTGTTGCAGAGCAGCACTGACACTAAGTCAGAGACTTTTCAGTTTCTCACATCACTGTGTCGACAAGGAGGCTGGGGATGCATGAGAGGTTAGTAAGGGCACACAGCTGGGACAGCTGACCCAGCTGGCCAAAAGGGTATTCCATACCATATGGCATCATGCTGAAAAACAACGAAACTGGGAGGAGTTGTCTGGGGCCTAGCAGCTCGCTGCTTGGGGGCAGGCTGGGCGTCAGTCAGCTGGTGCTGAGCAGTTGAATTGTGCATCAATAATTTTGTATATTCTTTTACCTTTATTATTAATTTGCCTTCCTTTTCTGTCCTATTAAACTGTACTTATCTCAACCCCTGTGCTTTATCTATTTTTTTTTTTGATTCTTTCCTCCGTCTCACTGGGGGAAAGTGAGCAAACAGCTGTGTGGTGTTTAGCTGCCTGCCAGGTTATACCACAGCACCTGGGGTTAGATGTTGCTTCCAAACGGGTAACTGAATTCTCTAAGAAACACCAAGGTAAACCTAAAAGTCAAATCTGCAGATCCTGGGTAGGCTGAGTCATTCTCTTTACTTGTATGAAACTTTTGACAAAAGATGTCCCTTTGCCTGTGAGGAACTGTTTGAGGTCTCTTACCAGCTTCTGTCGTGGGAACCTGAAAGGACTTTCTCGAGCTGGTCAGCACCCATAGGTGAAGTGTAACAGCAATGGCAGCAGTGAGATTCAGTTTGTTTATCTGAGTCATTGGCATCCACCCAGAGATGTGAAAACCAAGGTGCTTGTCACCTCAGAGGTGCATTTGTGAGTAATTGTAGCTGTCCCCAGGGAACGTATATTGTGGAAATAATTTTTTTAGACTGCTTTTCAAAGAGGCAAGCTTAGATGAGAAGATGCATAGCATAACAGCTTCCCTGGTTCATTGACGACTAAGGCAGAGCTCAGTACAAGAACAGTGCATTAGCAGTAGGTTTGAGATGAAACCTCTTTTATATCCTGAGGAATTTTACCCTTTATGGACTTTTTTTGGGCTTGTTGACCATAAGGACTTCTTTCACCCATCCATTCCAGTGCTTAACTCCCACTACCTTGAGCTACAGTCCTAACTTAATAAAATTGCTTAGTTTAGCAGATTCATTACTGAATTATGAAATCAGAATTTTGTAACTCCTGCAGTTATGTCTATGTTTTCGTACCATAATACAATGAACTTCTTTCATTTATTTTGACAAATGCAGATTTGCTGTAAAACACGTCTACCACCATATGTAACGCAAATTGATAATGCCTTAGTTACTTAGGATTGTTGAGTGTAAACATTAGATGTTTATAACAACATTTATAGGACTATGAAACCTTTGGAAGTGCAATACTCTGTTTCACATTGGTTGAAACAGTGTGGCAACAATATGGCAACAAGCACATAATATAATTAAGAATGATGCATACTCTTTTTAGCTTATCAACCAGCTAAAAACTTGCTTTTCCCAGTGAATGTATTGCAGAATGAGCACCACTTTGTCCAGCTCTTGGTAGAGTTCTCTCTAAGACAGCATTCAGATAAAGCACCAAAGCATAGGGATAGGATGCTAAATTGCTGAGGATCCAGTATGGACTTTAGGCGTTAAGTCTTCAAAGCATTTAAGCATGAATTTGCACATCAAAGGTATGCACAATGACCTGCTACCCAGCAACTTCTGATGAATTAGCACATTTCATTATAGATGACTAAAAGACAGAACTCCACTGTCAGAACAGTCAGTCCAGCTCTATTGCTAACATAATATTCATTATTAAAAGCAAATAACTAAGGAGATTGAACCATATTATCATGTAATTGTCTTACTTATCTTCCTTTTGCATTACAAAAATATTTGTCTTTGACATGATGTTTGAAGATACTTTTACATGATGTTTCCATTTGCTTTGATTTTAGGTCAATAAATACTCCCCTAGAAAAGAGCTTCATTTCCTTTCTGCGAAGTTCAGAGCAAAAGCATATCATTCAATATGTTAATGAATTCCTAAACAAAGAGGTTACGGTGGGGAAGCCTGCCAAAACTTTCAGTATAGAAGCACCACTAGACCCTGCAATAACATGGCTAATGCACTAGCATAGAGAGCACCAGAGAAAAGCTTTAAAGTGTGTGGTGGTAGCTTGTTTTGTGGTTTTGGTTTTTCTTAATCTGAATATGCTTTGTAACCAAAAGCATTAAAATAAGTTTTTTAAAAGCACTGATTTGAACAGACATTATATGTCGTATTTTTAGTTTTATTACAAATGTGCCAGCCTGTATAATGAAAATATTGGACACCTACTTTATCATTTACTGCAATGCAGTCAGATCCATCCTGACAGGATTTATCTATTATCTCATTCAATTCCCTCAGAAAAAATGAAATTACGTATTTCTCTTTGTGCTCTTGAAGCAGCAAATTCACTAGGTCTGTTGTATTTTTCAATACCGTGTTTATAGACTTTTCCTTCTTTTCTCTGCAAGCTTATCAACATTTGTGAATCAGTATTTTATTCTAACAAACTTCTCTTGCCCTTCTACTTAAAATTCAGCAGTCCAGATAGGCAATTCTGTATTTTGGGGGGTCGCAGTGGAGCGACAAAGGGAGGAGAGGATATACACAAGAGAGAGCGTGCTAGAATGCTTAGTGCGTATTCCTATAGCACTAGAATGGAATTCTTACCAGTGTACAACATATTTTTCATAGCAGTACAATTATTGTTCTCAAGGACTCAGGGTTTTTTCCCCCATGTGATAAATAACACTAAGGATTTGTGAATTAATTAAATTCTTATCTGATAATTATCTACAGTATGTTCAAAGTAGCTGTTCATGTAAATTCTGAAGTTAGGATGTTTTTTATTACTGGCACTTTACTGACTAAGTTATAATAAAATGCAAATATCCTAAATGTTGCTTTACAACTTCAATTTGAAGGCAGTAAATTGTGGTTAGCATGAATTGTCATGTTGGTATTATAAACTTAAGATTCATCATGACTGACATAGGAAATAAGTATGAAACTGAAGGAATGTCATTATTACATAATGAATCTCTCTTATATAAATACCAGTAATATTATTTTTGCCATTTTTGGTAGTAATATAGCTTGTCATAGTTATATACCATTTTTGGTCAGGGTCTGGGAAGATTAAAATCAGCCTAATTCAATGATGTTTACTTGGAATAATACTGTTAGCAGGGATTTGAAGGATTAACTCTAAGCTGGATTTTTGTAAGTATAAATTCAGAATGATTAACGTGTTTGTTTTCTTGCTGTAAGTAAACCTAAATATCTTGATATTCCTTTAAAACCACTAACTACTACTGCCTTTAGTGTGGGGAATACTTTTCAGATGCAACAGTCACCATTAGATTTTGATTTTGATTTTACCACCCACTTCTGTGTCTTCCATTGGCATGTGGCATTTTTAAAGGCAGGGGGCTGAGTGTTTTGAGGGGTTTGGCTGTTTTTGTATTGGCATGTTTGGGAGTTTTTAAAATTGTTTTGTTTTTAAAAAAGAGGAGGTATATAATAACCTCTGGACCCTTTGGTGTTCACTGTAAGATTTATTCTCTACTGTTAGTTCCTGATACGTGAAATGATGGTGCATAGGTTCATAGGCAAGAAGATAAGGAGGATTTCGAAAGGGACCTAAAGAATTATGCAGTGCTTTTTGTGTCATAAAGTCAAAAATACAAGGGAGCTACAATAAGATTGTGGTAAAGGTTTTACAGGAATACTTTTAAAACTAATGCAAGTACTGAATGCATAAAATCAGCAATCAAGCTGGGAGCAGCAAATGTGCTGTTATCTACAAAGATAACACACAGTGCTCATTTTTCTTACTAGCTAATTTAACTACCAAGCTTTTATTGCTGCTTCTGCTCAGTCCTTCCATTATTAGCTGAAGTTGAGATTTCTCACAAAAGTTCATCCTTGGCAGTAATAATTTGTTGCAATATAAAATAAATGACTTAACATAAAAGATTTTACTGATTGCAGTGCCAGTTGGCACTTTCTTGTTCTCTGTTGAAATGAGCACAACACATTGTCTATTACAGCTGCGCGGCCACCCTGTGACCACTCTGTGTTGCAAGTTTTAACATTATTGCTTCTGTATGTATTTTTCCCCCATAAATTATTCTTTGCAGAAGAATGTTAATTAGTAACTGATAGATATAAAAATTGCCAGGGACAGCCCATTAATTCCATTTACCTTAATGGCACTTAGATCATAGCTTGCAGTACAGCTGTATTCAGACTGGATTATAAATGTAATTTTTTGCATCATTAACTACCCTGATTAATCTTAGACAGCAAAAGCATAATTATAGAAACACAGGACTTAAAATGTGCCAGTTTAAAGTTGTAGCTTTGCTCTTTTGTATTTACATCATTGTAAACAACATAGGTTTTGAAAATTTATACTGAAACAGTTTTTCTCCGTTTCTTAATAATTAACTTGTGCCTTGTACTAGTCATTTCTCTTTTCTGGTTTTACTTGGGGGTTCTTAGGTTTTATTTTGTTTGTGGTTTGTTGAGTTTTTTTTAAAGTGCCTTTTGTAGCATGTTTTGCTTTTGACTGGTGCAATTACTGGATATTTGCATAGTAATTGACCACCATTAGCGAGGTGTTCATTCTGATCAAAGCATATTAAGGGAAGCACGTGTTTTTTCTGTCTGGTTTCTGTGGAGGCCAGAAGATGTCATTGTGATTTTCACATTAAAGTCATTGGGCCAAACAAGACTACAAATTTAGATAACTTGTCTCAGATAGAAGCAGATTTGATGAGTTGCTGGTTTTGCAGACAGCAGCCAGGAAATGGCACGTTCTACTTGAGTTCAGGTTTGATGTTAACAGTCGGGAAACCTGACCAGCCTTCTATCATTAAAGCTTTTGCCACGTGGGGCTTTTCGACTTGTTTATCTTTGGATTTGATCAACAAAAGGTGATGTAACCCTGTGTTGAATGTGTGCCTTTGGTATAGTATTATCTATGTAAAACTGAGGTGACAAATCCTCACCCTAATAAGTGCATAATGCTACTTAAGTTGTTAAACTTCCAGTTGCAGTTGATAATGAGCAAGGCAAGAACTGACAGAGAGAAAATTTGCACTGGTAATGCCATTTCAATGATCATAAATCTGAAAGGAAAACTGAAAGCAGTTCCTTGAATGACGATGGTTCAGAAATAACATTTGTAAACATGATGATTCTCAAGAACATACTGGATTTTTCAGGATTGGATGACATTGCTGCATGCTGCAAATGTGCTGTGTGTCTCCTCATATGGAGTGTGAACTGAAGATTTTGTAAAGGGAGAAAGAAGGAAAAAACCTTTCCAATCATTAATTCAAATGGGTAATTGCATTTATGCCTTTTATAATAGCATGGATTTCTTGTGTGTGGAAGGAAAAACGGACACAAAAAACGGCACAGTCTATTTCAATATAACAACCAACACTTGGTTTTAATTCTGTGTTTGAGTCTCCTGCCTTTCTCTTCTTTCAAGCTATAGGCACAGCCACTGCAGAGGCAATCTGCTATGCAAATTACAAGGAGATAACAATAAGTAGAGTTTTCTTAGTTGTGACCGAAAAGGCACTTTTTAAGAAGACACAGGAAAAGAAGAAGGGTTGGAGCACTGTAGTTTGCAGCTGTTCCTGAAGTACTTTTTCAATTATCCTATCCCATGGCAGAACTGTTTGTGCCTGCAGCTGTTTATGAGAGCTACTGGGGTAAAAGTCAGACTATCTTTTGAAACAGGAACCGAAAGACGCAAAGGTGAGGTGATGGTTGACCAAGAATGCTGCTCTAAGCTAGCAAGAAGGAGTTGGTGGAAGAGGTGGTGGCTTCAACTCTGCATTCAGGCACAGACCTCCACGGTGACCTTGAACCATTACTTACTCTCAGTTCCTGTGTGTAAGATGAGGGTAATATTTCCTGACCTCTTCAGTGTGTCACAAAGATCCTGATCATTAATGACTAATCCTGGCCCATGGATGTGTGCAGTATGTACTAAGATCTAATCATAATTGTCAAAGCTGAGATTCAAGGTCAAGCCTTGGTTTGCACTTGTTCCATCAGTGTCACGATAAGCAGGAATAAGTCATGGGGGACAGGGTTCATGTCTAATATTACATCAGTATAAAGAACTTTACTGTAGCAGGAGGAATTATGTTTTCATTGGTGATGTTGTTTTTATAATCACAGATAATTAATTGAGTAGAAAATAGGACCATTCACAGGGCTGAGAGCCCTGAAGACATCTAAGACAACAGGAGCAAACCCTGTGGGGATTTGCACTGCACTTTTTGTGTCTTCGTCATTTTTTCAGAGTTCTTTCATTAGTTGCTGCTAACTTATCAGGTCCCTCATACCTATTCTGTGTTTTAAATATCTCCAGGACGAAACTTTTACTATAAAAGTGGAGACAGTGCACTCATATGATATCCACAGGCCTTAAACAGTGCATAAAAAGTGAAACCTTCAAAATAACCAAAGTTGGGCTGCTTGTGCATCATGGAGTTTTTATTTTCTGACAAGATATGCTAGCAGTGCAGATGCCTTTAAGTACTTGACTTGCAGACAACAACTACACTGTTCACAGGCAATAAAATTACCTGTCTTCACATCCATAGATACTTTTGTGAGGTACTCCAGACATGGACGATCTTGAACCAATTATGCCTGTACTGTCTAGTGCAAAGTCATAAGGCTGTGCATAAGAACGAGGGGATTTGCCAAAAGTTCTGGCACAGCTCAGTTTTCATGTTAATTACCTATCTGTAAATGGTCTTTGTAAAGGGAGATACTCAGATGAGACTTCCTATTGTGTTTAAGTTCATAATATGCACAAAATCATTTTCAGCCTCACTAGTTCTAAAGACTCAATGGCACCGTGGGTTCACTAACATGAAGTGATGACGTCCTGCTGGCAGGGGTCAGCTGAGGAGGTGGAAGAACTATCAGGGCTCCTTGCCTGCAGCAGCTCAGTGTCTAGCTGCTTCATCCCTTCATGTTTGCCTAAATTCTGGTTCCCATCTGTGCATATTAGTTCATCTGGTATTCCACCCTGGAGGGACCCAGAACATCCCTTCTTATTTACGGGACTAGAGCCCACAGTCCTCACCTGGTTAATGAACCTCTGTTTACCTTGTGTGTGTCAGGATCTGTATATCACCAGTGTAATCAGAGCTGATTTGGGAATCCAGCTGGAGTTTGCTTGACTTAAAATAATATAAAGATCAAAATCAACATGAAGCAACTTTAAACAATCAGAGAATTCAAAAAAAATGTGTTAACTAGTCCAAACCAATACACTCTGCCATGACAGTAAAAAAGTGAATGTGTTCCACCTTGTGATAGTGTCCTTTCACAAAAGCAAAAATTACCAAAGTTGTGCCGGAAACCAAAGGCTCTTATTAACTGTACATTTCGGTCTTTGTAGTTATATTAATATTTATTTCCAGTAGTAGACTCTTGGAAAGAGTGGAGATTGGAGTTTTAAGCCTGTTTTAAGGTATTTTTTAAGGTATGTTTATTGAACTCGTAGACAGGTATTTCTGTATGCACACATGTAAAAACAGGTTTCTTTCCTTCCTTTATTTCATTTGGTTCTGTTTTGGTCTACAAAAAGCTCAGAAGTCAGGGTATGACTGGTACGTCCCTGGCAATTCCTTTTTCCAAATTTTAATTTTGATATATCACTCAGATAAAACTTCAAAGATGAAATTGCACGGAAAAGCACACTGTTAACGTTTCATCTTTTTACAAGTGATGTAAAAACATGCTAAGAATTATTTAATGCATCACATTTCAGAGATGGGTAGGAAGGGATTAAAGCACTTCAAATAGTGAATGAGCCATAACTATATTCTCCACAGCTGTTCAGTGCACTCAGGATTGCACTAATGATTTAGTCACTAAGACTGACAGGAGAGTTGGAATGAATCTCTGTGGTAATCTGTAGAGAATTACTGGAAAAGTACAGTCACAGTGTGGGTACCCGGTGAAGGTATAAGTGTGCTCTTTTCGTCAAAATGGAAGGTAGTCCTGGTTTTTTACCGTGAAGGAAATGAGACATTTCGACTTGTAGGGAGTTGGGTTAGTAATGTAATAATCTCCATTTGATCTAAATTATTTCTTTTCTATCTTTTCCTGCTTTCTTCTTCCTAGAGAGTCTGAAGAAGAAATCAAGTTGATCTTAATTTTTCAATTAGAAATACCTTATCAAAATGCAAATCACCTTTGACCACCTATTTCTCTTGTCTTCTTGGGATCTTGCTCAGCTTAGTACCAAATTCTAATATTGTTTCTGCATACATAGTTACTAAGAAGGGCAAGGTTTGTTTACATTGTTATGTAAGCTCTTAAACTATATCAAGAAATTACAACTTTTTTTTCCCCCATTTTCCAATTTCATATTCCTCTCTCTCTTAGTGGAAGTGAGTTTCCTGAACACTCAGTCTTATCCTGGTTAAAAAAATCAGGGAGGTTTTAGAGCTAACCATGTTATGGAGGGAGTAAGCAGGTTAATGACATCTCCTGTGGTCCATAATCCATGATCTGAGCAAAGTTAAATTCTTATTTGCTTGCAGGGAGATATAGTGCTCTTAAGTGATCTGTATGAGGGCTATGAATATAGCCATGCACATCATTTACCCTCATACTTAACCACTGCCTGTTATAAGGATGCAAACTAAAGCCCTTCAGTTTCCACATGTGAAGAGTGTGAGGAGCTTTATTTTTCTGTATTGAGTGCTGGTGGTGCAATTAATTTAAATAAAATTGTCTTGAATCTCCAGATGTGAGGCACAATGATGACAGTTGGTCACATGGTTTTATATCCTGGAATTTTCATAAAAAGGAGAGTAGAACTCCCTTCCAAGAGAAGGGAGTGGGGGAAAAAAAAAAAAAAAGAAAAAAGAAAAGGAAAAAAAAAAAGCACCTGTAGTCAAATAATTATACCAGCAAATATCTCTGCTTTCACCTGAAGTACTTGTACCAGGTTTTGAAGAAAGACAGACATCTATTAAAAGCCAAGAGAAAACTGCAGTAATTTTCTAATTACTCTCTTGTAAGGGGTTGTCAGAATTATAGTGGCTAAACAAGCAGAGCAGCTTTGTAAAATGTTTCAATTGAAATGTTGAGGCGTTTTACACTGAAACAGTTATAAAATGAGAATCTGGAAAATATCTTTCTTTCCAACATTCAACTGCTCTATTTTAGACTTCCTGAAAATATTTGCTCACTCAAGTATTACACACCAGAACCTGGGATAAAATTATTCTGTCCCCATAACAGTTTTTTCCTTTCATGACAGGATTTATGGATTAAATTATGTGTTGGGGTCCCTTTTAGTTAGTTATTTTCTGATTCTGCAAGTGTGGCTTAAGAATTGTAATTTCTCCCAGTATTAAATCTTAACACACCCAAGGTTTTGAAATGTCTTAAAATGCTATAAAATTACAGATTTGATAGAGTATTATAATAATGTCTGAAGCATCCCATGATTTTTTTAAGTTAAGAATATATATCTTTAACCATTCCAATTATACTCTACACCTTAGTTCTTAATGATTTCTTTGGAGTCAACAGAATAAAAATGGTAAATAAGAAGAATTGTTTAAATAGGTTAAAAAGCTTAGCAGCATGAACAGGAACTTTGCATTGCAGAATTATTTTCTCAGTCCTTAAACACATACATACGCAGTCACTTCTCTGAAAAACATGTAGTAGTTTTCAGAGACCACTTTGCACTCTGATAATTGTAAGCAATTCACTTGTGAGAGTGAATCGAGTGCCTCTCTGCTAGCTCTCTGTCTGGCGCACATCCTGCTTTTATTGTAGTTGTGATTAGAAAGACTCACTATTATTAAATACCAGTTACTACACTTGGTACAGTTTTCTGAGATACATTCACATATGAATGATGCTACTGGGAATTTGTCGTGCAACCCTCATTAGGCCTGCCAACCTTTTGTTCCAAACTCCTGAGCGCAAAACATGAAAATGCCCTTAACTTTTCTTTATGTATTCTTTTTCTCATGAACTCATTTCTGCTTTGTTCTTGATGAATCTCAGAAAACAAATGGTGTTTGTGAACCTTAGGTTTTTATCTTTACTGGTATCTTTAGAAATTTCTTTAGGGAGGGTATAACATTTATCTCTTTTTGTTTTAAGCAGTTGTTTTGGGTTTAATCGTATTTTTACCATCTGCCACTGCTCACTTAAGTGAGCAGATAAAAGAAGCAATCCACCCTCTCTTTGCATACCACTTTGGTAATGCCTAGTAGAAGTGGAATGAGTAATTCTCTCACTTTCAAGGTGATCAGTTTCATGTTAGTCTGTTCTTATGCTGCAATTGTTGTGTTGAGTTTTGTCCACTAGATAATTGAGCAGTATGATAAACATGCCACATTTGGTTACCTTTCATCTTCTCTCCTTCGGGAGAATCTTTTAGGTCTGGTAGAATTTTCCTCTGGATAAGCACTGAGCATCAATCATGGTTTCGCAATTGAGAAATATCCGTATTATTTTTACTCTGTTTGTTGCATAAACCAGAAGGCATATTTTGAATGAGATAGGACTGAAGTAAGGGCTATCCCATTTTGCAAAACTAGTTGAATGCCACTCCAGAGAGTTGTTCAGAGAGATGTTAGGCAAGTCACTTAACTCAAACATTTCCCAGACAACTTTATGGATCGTAAGTCCAACTTGCAGTTGTAAAGCTGTGTTTAGTCTGTGTAGCTCCTTCACAGATGAATCTGGAATCAGGAACTGTGTGAGGAACATAGGAAAGGCAATATAATAGTAATTACTATCAGGTATATTAAGTTGAGTAACTGGAACTGGTGTACCATTTTTGTTCTTTATTTCTGAGAAAATACCGTCTCTTATCTGAAAAAGAGGTTTTCAAAATAAGTTAATTATACTTGTGAACTACTCACATCCTGTGCCAGTGAAGACTGTAGGAGAGCCAGTGAATAGGCTGATAGTTCCCATTGAGAGTGAGGTCTCAGCTTTATATAGTCAATGAGGTTTAGGGTTATTCATTGAACCCCTTGGACAAAACACAACATTGAACAGTTGCTCATTAGGTGAACATTGTCTATCTTCTGAGTAGAACAAAGCCAAAACCTTTTGGGGAAAATATGTAAACATATTTCAAAAATATAAATTCATAAAGGTGTCAAATTAAAGCTTATAGGCATTTCATGTTTTTAAGGGCTTGATCTGCAGCCTTAATGTTCTCTTAGTACTCTCTTAGTGTGTTTCTGTATTTAGCATACATACACAGATTTGTTCCAGTTTGACAGTCCTTCACATGTTGTTTAGTGTGTTTGATTAGCATAATCACTGTGTGATTATTTCTCACTAGCCTTAGCATATGCAAATTCTTGTCTTTTGACTGACAACCATTATTAGACAATCAGAGTATAAGGATTTGCATAATCTCTCTGTGGTTACAGTATTTGTGTGCAATACCACTGTGAATGCAAATCTTTTTGCTCTGACTGGTTTCTGTATATTCAAGCAGCTTGCCAGAAATACTGCTGCTGCTTTAGCATCTCATTTCCAAGTGGAAAAATCTACAAGAAAAAAAAAAAAAAACAAAAAGAAGGGAAGAAATACTGGAGTCACATCAGAAAGGTGACTAGACAACTGCTACAATTTAATAGCTCCATTAGAGGGAAAAAAAAAAAAAAGAAAGAAAAACTCTTGCAGGATTTTAACAAAAAAATAAAAAGTTTACTTTGGGAATTCATTCTGAAGTACTATTAGAGTTACCTGTTGGATTGTTTGGGAAGTGACAGCAATTTTCTTGTAGATAGATAATGCTTTTTAAAAGAAAAGTAATTATTCTGTAAATATTGCACGTTATCGTGGTTGGTGCAGATATTTTATATGAATTATGTTATATTTAACAAGGACAAGCAGTATTTCTGTTTATGTACATGGAAAGCATCAGGTTAATTCTGCTGTCTTTCATTGATAAGACCAGAAATGGTAGACACTAGGAAAAGAAAGGTAGTGCTGAGTTCAACTCTGTATAATTATTCACCATAATTACTAGGGCAATACTGAATAAATTAGCTGTAAAAGGATAAGCCATGCATGGTAGCCCATCTAGAACATGTATTTTAACTGTTCGACATTGTTTTATTCGTACATGAAACTAAAATATTGTTGAACATCCATTTTTTCTGTGTGTGTTTAATTATGCTTACTAAGCTTTTCCTGTCCTTCCTTTTGAATTGTGTTCTTTAGTTAGTTTATAAGAGTCTTATTCACAGATTAATGTGGTTTTGGAAAAAAACAGCCCTGGAGTGCTAACCATAACAATGGGACTTATTTCTTATGGAAATGCAGAATGTCATATATACTTAGGATCAAATCGCTGAGCTGTTGTTGAACTGTTCTGTTTCTGACCTGGTCACCAGGACATTAAGAATGTGTCAGGTAGGTTGCAAATTATAGGTCTGACACTTCTGGAAAGCATTGTGGTCTGCACAGATATATTTTTTTTGACATGCATAGTTAATACTTTGGTGAGTGTTGGGATTGCTGCGCACACACAGAAATGAACAGCGAAGTGTCACACCCAGTACTTCATGTTTTTCCTGGACATTTTAGACCTGTTGCACATGCTTTATACAGCTTGAAAATGCAACTGCAGTAGATGCTAAGTGTCTCTTGGAGAAGAAGTAGCTCCCACTCAGCTGCACAGTGCCCATGACGTGGGCAGTCTATACAGCCAATGTAAGTCTGAAAGTCCAGGAGCTCTCCAAAATATCTAACTTTCTGCGTAAGTAATAATATTACAATGTAGTGTATCTAATATAATATTGCTGCATCTCTACAACTGACCAGCATGATTGCAGGGGAAGGGTCTGTGAATTCTTGGTGCCGCTGAGATGACAGAGATACTGCTCAGTTTTCAATTTGAAATAGTTAAATTATGCTGTGAGAAGATTTCAGGCTCTAAGAGTCCTGAGCTATGAATGACATGGACTTTACGCTGTTGAGGAGCATTCCTATAGTTTAACCTTTCTGTGTTTCTGTAAGTATGGCACAATAATAATTGAGTAGGCAGTTTTATGTTTGAACTGGTTGGTGTTAAAACTGTATTTATTGTGCAGTTTTAAAAATGGATCAGGTTGACCAGTAAGTATAATGTGGAGGATGTGATATTTTGGGATTTTTGCTTGGTAATGGCAAAGATTGATACAGGATTTAAACTGTTTCCAATGCTTTTATTAGTTTCACTATTTGTTGGAACATAATGAAAGGAGTCCGCACTGAATTATCTGTATTTCTTATCATTGTTACAACCCTAACACAATGCAATGTTACAATGAAAATAACATTAAAGGAATTATATTATGAGTAATTATATATAATTATTATAATTATATGTATATAATTACGTATATATTTTGAGTATGGTTTCTCACCATTGGTCTAGATTTCTACAAACATATTTATTAGTAAGTACAAAATGAGGCCAAATAAGCACATTGTAATATTTTTATCAAATATGTTAGCATCTGGATTTTAAGAAGTTCTGGGAGGTGGTGGTACCTGTGTCACTAAATTCACTTAGCTGTTCAAGTAATGGAAGTCAGTCTTTTGGTCGGTAATTTTCTTTATTTTAAAATTACTTCTAAAATGGTCTACAGCAATTTTTTCCTGAGAGCTTCAATGACCTGACATGTTTTTCTGCTCACTTAGTATAAGACCATAGTGATCTGAGTCAATCTTTTTCAGCTAATTTCTTTGGTCTTGAGGTAAAAATACTTTCTTACTTATTTGATTGCTTTAGACCTACCATATGCAATGAACAGGCTCTAGGCATCCACATCATCTTCATCCTTTGACCTGGATGCTTTTATTTATAGATATTAGTGAATTTCAACTTATTTACTGCAAACCTTAAGCATCTGAAATGCTAATATCATGCCTTTTGGTTTTAATACACAATTAAAAATAAGTCCCTTCGGTTTATATCCTTTTTGATTTGAGCCTTTGTGGATCAAACGTGCATGCTTTCCTTTGTTCTTTGTTTGTTGTTGTTTTTAACTTAGACATATTCTTATGCCCCTGGGATAAAAAGTCACAGAAAGCAACTAATAAAAATTATATATATTAAAAATTTCTTGAAATTCAGGAAGACCTATGTGTTTGAATTTCAGCTTCAGCACAAAACAATTCACACACGCACGCACACAGACACACGGAAGAAAACACTTAGAAATTATTTGTGGAAAATATGTAAGATTTACTTTTCTGAAGGATCAGATTTCTCTGTATGTAAAGTATACCATCCCAGGTTCTGCATTACACAGATGTTTACTGAAAATTGAATGAGATGAAGACTTTGCTACAGAAAGCTTTCAAGGATAGAGCAATGGTGATTCTCGAAAAGTGTCCCAGGCAGGTAGGATAACAAAGGATCTCCTGGGTCAACTTTTTGGTGATTTCGTGGTAGGTGTTTTCTCCAGAACACTTCATGCAACAGCCACTTCTTTCACCTGCAGTCCACAAAATAAAGAGCATTTTCATGCTCTATACTAAGCACAAGAACAAGGAATACAGCTAATATCATGGGTCTGGCAAGACTGAATTTAAAACAAGCAAAACCAAATTATATTGGTAGGGTCAAAGCTAAGAATATGGAGTAAGGGGCTGAGTTCTGTCATGTCCTTGGTTTAACCCTGGATTTTCCTGAAGTATGGTAAGCTCCTGAAGATTTTGGGAAGGGAGTACAGTATTTGATCAAAGAACATGAATCATAGCTTCTTGCCACAAATTTTGGCTTGAATCATTAAAACACAGATGTTATTGGTGTGCATATATTGAAACCAAAAATGAATCAAATTAACTTTTCTATTTATCTCCATTGCCCAATCTAATAGTCATCTTGTCGTTTGCAGTAGACCTTGAGCACTGTGCTATCCCTAGACTGATCACATGGAAAAGCGGCATATAGAAAATGCCTGGTGCTGGAGAGTAGAAAGGCAGAAGGCGATGGACAAGTCAAACACAGTGCAGCTCTCAGAGCAGACTCTCCTTGTGTTGTAACTTACAGTGCAAATGTATTGTCAAGAGGAAGCAGAGGGACATCATGCCAACCTTGGTCTTTTGCACAGCTTTGACAGCTGAATTATGATCTTTCATGTGAATTGAAAACTTCTCTGTCATTCACTTTAGATGAGAGTAAATTAAATGAGTTATATCTAAGAAATAAAATCCAGAATTGTAAAATAGCACTAGTAATGAGTAAAAAGCAGATTTTATCAAAGTTTGTCATGATAACGTTTATTTTGAAAGTGCATACTGCTTGCATAAGTTGAAATAAAATTTATATGTGTAATTAGTAATGTTCAGTAAGCCTAGAAGTGCTTGGAGATGCTTTAAAGTATCTCAACACTTGCTGATTATCTCAGCTTTATGATATTATTTCCCTCCTTATACTTCCCTGCAATTCTTGCTGTCTGTTTTCTGCAATCAGCTAGCTCTATTCCTCTGAGTCTCAGCAGGCCTCCTCTGTCTTCCAGTATCTGTGAGATCTGAGTCCTTATCATGCTGCACCTAAGTATCCTGTTGCCTCTCAAATTTCCTGCATAAAACTTGTGGAGGCTTATCTGGTGCTTTTGGATGTTTATTTGGAATTTATGGATTGGTGATGTTTCCCAAATAAAATCTCCAGGGAAAAATAATAATGTTAAATCCCCCTCAAGCATTCTGTCCCAACTTTATTAGAATCTGGTGCTAAGTTTTTAAGCTTAACTGTGCTTTGCAGTATCAAAGAACAATTCTCCCGTCCTTGGAAGTGTTCAAGGGCAGGCTGGATGGGGCTTTGAGCAACCTGGTCTAGTGGAATGTGTCCCTGCCCATGGCAGGGGGATGGAAGGAGATAATGTATGAGGTCCTTTCCAACCCAAACAATTCCATGGTTCTACAATTCTATGAACTGGCAGAGAAGGGATTATTATTTTGAAGCCATTTTTCTTAATTAATTTGAAAGCTATCCAGAACACTTCTTCATTTAGGGCCACAAACACAAATCATTCTGTTCACAGTAGTGGCATGTAGTTGTATATTTAGAAGTCTACAGCTTTAAAAACTAGAAGGGAAGGATGCAGATGGGTTTCTGCATCAGCAGATAAACAAGAGAAAATCTGTGGGTTATTAGGAAAGAAACCCCACATTTTTTCCATGAGACGAAAAATAAAATGAAGTATAACATAGAGCAACTAGTCTACGCATTCATGATCTTTTTAATTCTAAAAAAAATTTTGCCTCATTCCCAGTATGTAGGCATCAGTTGCTTCAGAAATCCAACCTCATTTGGAGCTAGAATACTTACTCTGAAGATGGGTAGATCCAATTTAAAAAAAATTAGTCTTTCCATCTTGTGAACCATGGTAGTACCTTTCATTTAATCCTTAGAGCACTTCTTTTGTTGGCTTTCTCAAGTCATTGTGAGATAATGGGCACTTGTTCAGTAGTGGGAAAGACTAACATGTTAACACTGAAGGCCATTATCTCACATTATCTGACAAGTGCCATAACTTGAGAAAGTGAACAAAGAAGCTCTCTAAAGCCTCTCACAGCTGTGGTTAATGTGAAGGCAAACAGTTACACTGGATCCAGGAATGCACAATTTCTTGTTACCATGTGCTGACTTATCTCTATATCTGAATTTGAAGTTTTAGTAATTATTTTAGACCTGCAGTGGCAAAAGGAACAGAATTTCTCCAAACTTAAACAGCACAGAATTAGCATCAGTTAAGACCATGTCGTGCTTTAGTGTTAAAAATAGCAAGATACAGGTCTATTGATTCTGCTGGCATAAGGATTCACCTCTCAGTAGAGCAGTCAAAAAAAGGAGAGCTGTTACAATTTATTTACTTGCCTATGTAGTGGTGTTCTTTCTGGTCTATATAATAGTAATTTTGGATTGTGGGCTTTTTCAAGATCATGTTACTCAGCAAAATGAGTGCTCCTAGAGCGTGGTTTGATCACTGCAGAAAGTCTTACACAACTTGCTGTCATGTTTCAGAGCTTGATATACTTTGCTCTTAGTCATCTGTGTTATTTTGGGGTTGTGTTAGAGTGGCATCTGTAGTTTCTAGGTGGGATTGGTGTTCTTTTGTGCTGGTTATTACACAAGTGTATCAAATGTTTCACTTTCACATCAAATTGAAGAAGATTCTCAAACTAATTTTTTCCAGACTGTGCTACTGTTCTATAAAGCTCTGCTATCTTCCTTGGTTTGTCTGGGGGGTTTGTGTGTGTCTGTGTGTTTAATTTTTTTCTTTTTTTTAACCAATCTTATTTTCTTTTCAACGGGAATTAATTTAAAGACCTATTTCATATCTGACACTGAACAGCTGTCAGGTGATGCAAAAATTCTGTAGTGATCTGTTCTGGATTCACTGCAATAGAGGCCATGACTGTCTCCCATTACAGCTTTCATGAATAATTGATTACTCTGAGGAAAAGCTCTGATTCTTTATTTATCAAATAACCCTTTGCCAACAGACTAGAAAATAGTGAATCATGGAGACATGGGCATGGAGAAAGATGGGGTTTTTTTCATGACATACACAGATTATGCTCTGTGAATGCTGGTTATCAGAATTAGTCAAAATATGTGATTTTTTTAACAGTTTAAAGATAAAAAATATCAATGGCTTAGCCAATTTGCTGCAAAGCTATTACCAGATTTTTAAAGTAGCTGTCAAATGTTTTTTGTGAAAAAGAAATAAGAATAATTTTGTTCAGTGAATTTAGGGAAGGTGATTTCAATCCTCCAAGTAAAAAAGTCCCTCGAGTAGTTTTTGTGAAATTCTCTGCCAAAATGGTACATTTTTTAGTGGGTACCCTGACTTACAGACACTATCAGTTCAGTGTTCTGGTAGAAGTTAGCTCAGAATAATCTTTTTCATAAAAGTCCAAATTCATCCTTAAAGCAGAGTTTATTCAAAATAGTTTCCTCCAAATGACTGTGAAAATAATCTTTGGAGGATTTGTATCTTTCATAAGTTGTGTAGTTGTTTCAAGGAAGAGATTAATTTATTGGTTCATGGGATTTTATTATTATTTTTATAATACTGAGCTATTGTGTAGTATTCTGGAATTATTTGTAGATAATATTCTTTCACATTTTCATCAATCCTTTTCTCAGTAATTTTATTTAAAATATTCTTGATTTATTTATCGTGCTAGCTTTTCTCTGATATAAAAATCACAAACTGGTGTTTGGATAGGTAAACTTGTTCAGCACTTACAGCTTTTACCTTTCTCCAGTGAAGCGAAATTGGTGCATATAAAATTGAACTAAAGATATGTATTTCAAGAAAGCTAATGACAGTTTTCTTTTTTCCTTTCTGCATAAACTCTTTGTATAACTGCATGAAGAAGAAATATTCATTTTCAAAGAAAAACAGTAGTTTTCTGTAGATCTTGGTATGGCATGATGCAGAATCTGTGTTGAGATTATAGACAACATAGCACACAGTGGAACAGCAAAAGCTTTTATTTTTCTTCTTCTCTTTTCACAGATGGACCCAATTCAAAAAGCTGTAATAAATCATACATTTGGAGTTCCTCTCCCTCATCGAAGAAAGCAAATCATATCATGCAACATTTGCCAGCTGAGATTCAATTCTGATGTAAGTCAATCATTTTGTATCAGATTAGAGATATGTACTTATCTTCTAGGATGTGCCATAATTTTCAGCAATTGAACCTAAATGAGACGTTGTGATTTCAGTTTGTCGCTCAGAAGCTGAAAAGGCTGTAGGATGCCTCAAATAAACGCCATGGCTTGGTAGTGTTTATACACCCAGCCAGATTTTCCCTGCCAATATATCTCTGTAAGCTCATCAGCTTCAGTTGTGCTGCACTGAGTGTAAATAGGAAAAATTGGCTGATCCATTACTGCTGATAAGGCTGGTATATTTGCTGGATCCTACTGCTTGTACCAGTCCTGGTTATGTTTACCTTGAGTTGGCTCCTACCTTGCATCCTCTCACTCCTCCAGCAATGAAATAGAACAAGCTCAGCTGGAGATGGTCTCTAATACACCAAGGAAACCTGTCTCCCATAATTACCCAAGGAAGCTGTGCTGTGGAGCTCCTTGCTCCTTCTGTTGTGTCACAGAAAAGCCTCTTAGGTTTTAACTCTTCTGTTTCCTTCTCAGAGTCACTGTGTATGCAGACCTAACCTGACATAGTACAATATATTTTCTTCTGCTATTCTAGTCTCTTCAGGAAGTTTCTTCACATGGACATTGCTAGTGGAAACTAATCTTCCCCTGTCTTTAATTCACTACTTAATTTAAATATGGAAGTTACTTCTATCAGAATAAAAAAGTTTGAATTTAGAATGAGGTCAAGCTCAAGAGTGTCCATGAGGTTCCTTCCTAATTCTAGTCATAGAAAGAAGTGCAATAATTGTTGTGTGCTCCTGCCTCTTTATAGGCAGCTATTTATATACAGTTTGTACTATTTTTAGTTTATTGATTATTTATCAAAGCCATGAGCTCGTAAAAAACTGAAATTGAACCGTGAAGCCTAGTTTTAGGGATTTCCCACCTAGGGGTGAAAATAATGTATCTCTTTTCATTCCACTTGGCTTTTTATCCCTCAGAAGTAATTTTAAAAAGATCTCAGTCACAATTTCCAGACCAGTCAGCATCACATACTTAATTTTACTGATGACTCCAGGTTATTTAGTTAATTTACTGAATGGACACCTTCTCTTATAACACTGACATAATTCTCAAAGAGTGGTGCAAGGAAGGGTAATACACTCTCTGGAACTGTCGTGTCCCTCACAGATAAAAATGGAAGAGTCAAATTAGGCTCTTCCATTTAGAAGCCAAATGCCAAAATTAGAACTGTGGATACTGAGTCAGTCAAGAGGAGGGGATGATGGAAACTTCTGGGCCACAGTGGATCTTACCAACTGAGCAGCCCAATTTATCACTCAAAATTTTCAGCTTTTTCAGCTTTGTCTTAAGAAAAAGCATGTCACACTGAACCAGACACAGTATATAGTTGGAAGAGATATTAAATACTTCAGTGTTACATTCTTGAGTGAAATACCTCCTTTCAAAGAGGATATACCATTTGTTTGTCTGCAAAAAGATCCAGACAAAAGATGAGATGCACACATCAGTAAAGTTACTTAGTCATTAGCAGTTACCCGACTCGGATTGATATGTGGAGTGGAAAATTTTCCAGCGAGAAGATCTAGGCATTTTCCGAAATAAAATGTTTGAAGTAAAAATCCTTCTACACAGAAACAAAAAAGGCATCAGTGGACACTGATGCTTTTTACTCAGAGGACTACTCTGCTCCCATACTGCTCTTTTTCTGCTGCTCTTAGAAAGGATTCTGAAGAAGAGAGAGGGAAGAAGCAAGAGGCCATTTTCAGAGCCACCTACAGTGTCCAAAAAAACTAGTTTCAGAAGAAATCTATTAATTTAAGCTGTTCACAGAAAACTCGTGGAAGACTAGCTGATATTTATCTGTCCCTTCACACCTTCAGGTGTTAGAGGCTTGAACTCAAATAGCCAACACTGTTCAGAAGGTTGTTTTAATGCTCCCATCTCTTTAATAGATCAATATTATCTCTACGGAATGGGGAGACCTGCTTGATGAGTATGTTTCATTTTCCACTTTTAATATTCGCCTAAGTTTTAAAGCAACCACAGTGTTGATTGATAGAGAGATTATGATCCAAAATCCACCCACTGATTAACCTGGAATGATATCTCTCCCGCTTTTCACTACCACACAGAGGCGATTTGTGGATATCTTTATGATGGTCTCTTCCCATTCCAGTGCTTA
Organism: Cnemophilus loriae; assembly: GCA_013397755.1. Taxonomy (NCBI): domain Eukaryota; kingdom Metazoa; phylum Chordata; class Aves; order Passeriformes; family Corvidae; genus Cnemophilus; species Cnemophilus loriae. The sequence continues at coordinate 4,152,889 of VZTF01002191.1, forward strand.
TAGTTATTACTGCTGAAAATCACAAAGTGCTCTGCTGAGGTTTTCAAGAAATACTTTGTAGTCAGAGTTCCACTGCAGTTTAGGAATGCTTTTCTGCAGCGTGAGGAGAATAGGCAGAGCTATTTCCTCCATTGCTTAGGTAATTTTGAAATGTCCACCCGTGTTTGCAGCAAAAATGTGCAAAACTAAAGATTTAATATTGGAATTCAAAGAAAAGAATGCTTTGAAGAAAAAGAGCTGTTAGCTATCATTTTTTGATAACTCTACTATGAATGGCAAGCATACACATTGTAATTCTTTCTCCTATTATCGTGAAAAAGTTTTCATTTACTCAATATTCCTACCTTTCATTTTCATCGTATTTTGTTGAACATGATTTAAATCCATAACAGCAATAAATAACTTTTCTGTCTAGGAACCTAGGCATTGTGTCTATTCTACCAATATGTCTCTATTTTTAGATGCGGGAGATAGGTTTTATCAGAGAGTAATGAATAGAAATTCCATTTGCCTGCTACACAACAATATTATGAAAATGTTTACAATAAAACTGGTCTGTGGTTTTTTGCATAGAATACACAATTTTCTCCCTTTTGATACAGATTTCTTTAAGAGCAGCAGAGCTTTTTTTTTCCTAGTTACATGGTATCAAAATCGCATTAAAAAAAATGAGAAAAGGCAGTACAGTCGTCTAAAATCATTTAGCTTCTTTGTAAAGGAGTTATCTGTAAATCTTCATGACAGCTGTGTGTTCAGTATTTCTTTTTAAAATAAATCTCATACAAGAGAAGGGAAGAATGTGCAAATAACCAAAGCCTCTCCATGCTGAGAAAAAACATTAGAACAGCAGAGGTAGGTTTTGTGGAGTCCATTTCAAGCAATTTTTTTTTTTATTTATTCAGAGAAATCTAGATCTATTGTTTACACTCACATCGTGCATTCAATCTAGGGTGAAACGTTTAAATATATGCTTAGCTTCAAGTGCATAAGTTGCCACTTAGATGTTGGCAGCTGCTGAGAGCTATTGCACCAATAAATGCATGCTTCATAGCAAACATTAAATATCTGCTAAAAATATCTGTAAAATGAAGGCCAGCCAACTTCAGTAGGATAACTCAGGTGCCTATAGGTAGCCATAGGAATAAATTTTCTGCTTATGGCCTGGAAAAAAAGCACTTACTGAATTTTTCTGCCTTGACTATTTGATCTTCCTTTGCCCACATTTCTGATTTCATTATTTGATGAAGTCATCTAGTTATCAGTATTTGTCAACAAGGTCAATTTTTGCAAAAGGATTACCATTTTCTTCCCTCTCATTTAATGAGATGGCTGAGTGATGACCCAGTTTGCCTTTAAAGAAAGGTTGGGCAGCATTCTGATGTGTTCACAGGACTTGAATTCCATTATGATACATTTAAAAAATATTTCCAATTATATGAGCCAGAAATTATTGTTTGTCCTAAATAGCAACAGTAGTAATCTTTCACTGCAAATCAGGGATGCTCATCAGTCCTTATTTGTTGGTTTTTTACCTCGTTTTTCTCCATCTCTATGGATTGTTCCACTGTATGAATTTGTCAGGATTCGAGAGGTGGTCTTCCATTAAAACAACAGTAAAGGATTTTTTTGAGGATAAGAATGCCATATAACTCTGCAGTATTTTACTATGGCTCTAACTTTTGTGGGGAAAGAAGCAGGACCACAGGACTAATATCCTATTTAGGCTATGCTTGATATCTAGAACAAAAGATTAATGTATCATCTTGTAAGGGCCTAGGGTATAATAAGGCGATAATAATCAGTCAACATGAATTTGTCAAGAACAAATCATGTCAAATGAATCTAATTTTTTCCTTTGACAGGGTAATTGGCCTAATGGATAATAGGGAATAAATAGATGTGACATATTTTGGCTTTAACAAGGGTTTATACAGTCCTATGTGACAGTCCTGTAAAGTAAGTAGGGGAATATGGTCCAGGTGAAATTATTAAAAGTTGGTTGCACAAAAGAATGAAGAACTACAGTGAGAGTAGCTGCCGATGGTTTCCTGTCAAAACAAAAGATCACAACAAGTCAGGATTTGCAAGAGTCTCTTCCATGCTTGCTGCTACTCTAATTTTTCATTAGCAATGTGCCTGACAGAATAGAGCGTAGATATGTCAGTTTTGTGGATGACATCTAGATGGAGGGTGGCAGCCTCTTGATGGAAGGTGGTAAGTTCCAGATTTCGGTCCAAAATTATCTCCAGTTGGAGAAAACAGTCTGGAATTCTGACAAGTGCAGTAAATAAAAGCATGAACTATTGTGCTTAGACTGGAAAAAGTAAATGCACAAGTACCGAAATGAGTAAATGTCGGGCTTAATGGCAAAAAAGAAATTATAGTGAATCATAATCCAAATATGATGGCTAATGTAGGAAAAAAAAAAAAGAAAAACTCACCCAACTAATCCTATGATATTTTTTTTCCCCCAAATATGACATTTATCAGTAAGTAAGTATTCCACAGCAAAGCATCAAGAGCAGCCCTACGGAGAAGGTCCAGGGGTGCTTGTTGATGAGAGGCTGAACATGACCCAGCAATATGCACTTGCAGCCCTGACAGCCAAACAAGTCTTTGGCTGCATCCAAAGCAGTGTGGGCAGCAGGTCAAGGGAGGGGATTCTCCTCCTCTGCTCAACTCTTGTGAGACCCCACCTTGAGCACCGTGTCCAGCACTGGGATCCTCAGCACAGGAAAGACGTGGACCTGTTGGAGCAGGTCCAGAGGAGGAGCACCAAGGTGATCAGTGGGCTTTAACACCTCTCCTGTGAGGAAAAGCTGCGAGAATTGGAGTTGTTCAGCGTGAAGAAGGGAATGCAGCGGGGATCACTGTGGCCTTTCAGAACTTAAAAGAAAGATGGGAACAAACTTTTGAAGATGAGATAATGGTTTTAAACTGAAGGAGGGTCAATTTAGATCAGATATAAAAAATAAGTTCATTAATATAAGGGGGATAGCATACTGGAACAGGTTTCCCAGAGAGGTGGTCGATGTCCCCTCCCTGGAAATATCCAAGGTCAGGTTGGGCTGACCTCTGAGCAACCTGATCTAGTTCAAGATGTCCCTGCTTCTTGCGGAGGTGCTAAACTAGATGACCTTTAAAAGGTCCCTTTCAACTCAAACTATTCTATGATTCTATGAGTTGAAACTGGCAATGCCTCGGGTGAAGAATTATTTATAACAGTGATCATCACACTCCAACAAAAGCATAATTAGTTGCAGAATTTAGAACACATCTACTAGTATGACAAGATGTGAAAAAAATTCACTCAGCTAGGGAAAACAGAAAGAACTGGATAGAGGTACAGCAGAAAAGACCAGATAGGTATAGTAGGTTTTCCATATCTGAAAGGACGTTAATAAGAGTTTAGTGACCAATTGATCTTTGTGTTCCTTGGTTTTGATAGATAAACATATTTGACTAATTCTTCAGATTAATTTGATCGAAGAGATTTTTTTGTTGGACTGCTTTGTGAAACAATTTTAGCCATAATGGTAGTGAAGTTCTGGAAGGAAACATGTAGAGACAGTTGAAGGGTGCCTGTTGGCAGAGAGTATTCACAAATTAGACACCTGTTTCTGAGGACAGACAAGAGATGGTGAAAGTAATCCCACACCTGAGAGAGAGATTATATGACATCTTGCTGGACTAATTTACAAATCTCTCTCTGTAGTTTGGAAGATATAATAGAGATTTTATTCCTCAAACATGCCCAAAGACTACCTGGCCTGCAGCCTCTGTTTTGCAAAGAGAGGGGAACTTTAAAACATTGGTCTGTTAAGAACCAGATAAGTCTGGTACAGTTAAATGCTAGAAGTTATTTAGCATTTCACCTGTCTGATTTAGAATCTGTTGTTTTTTCAATTTTCAGAGATATGCTTAAATGGTGTTTGAAGCAATCAGTACTATTTGCCTCAGTCACCATTCCATTTGTTGCTATAACCACAGAGTTTTATTCTTTGCATATTTTGTGGTACTTCCAATTATAGGTTAGCATCTGATTTACCATTTAGCTAGAGATTCAGAATCCTGGTTTGGTATAAATCAAATAATTTCTGCTTGAGTTGTAATGCTCAGCTTTTTTAAGCAAAGTCCCTTTTGGCAGGTATTATTGGCCATCAAGCACATTGATCAAGTGATTGATTGATTGATTGATTGATTGATTGATTGATTGTCTTGGGGCATTTTATTTTTTGTCTTATGTGAATTCATCAGCCTGGGTCTTTAAGGAAAATTCTTTTGTGTAAATATTTACAGATGCTCAGCATCCCCATAAAATCAGTATTGCTATGTGAGGGTACAGTATTGATTGCAGCAGTTGTACCTGAACAAGCATAGAAGTTCATCCAGATTTAACTAATTCACATATATATATATATATATATAATTTATATATTTCTGTAACTGTCTCTCTGTATATATGCTACTTTTTTCTAATAATGCACCATCTTTCCTGTACTATGGAGTTCAAAGAAAGGAGAAACAAATGCTGATTCCAGTTGCAGAATTGCACATGCTGTTTATTTGGGATCAGAATATGAGCCAGAATGGAAATACACTCAAAGTGGATATTTTTCCAGAGGTACTGGTCTATGGTATTCACTGTAAAAATTAGCAAGTAATCACAGACAGTGATTAGTGTGGAGATTTCCATGGGATATCTGGCATTTGCATCAATACAATACAGAAACCATAAAGAATTGCTAACAAAATATTTCATTTCTTGATTTTTTTGGCTTTCCAATAGTCTAATCAAATAGCACTGAATATTTTGCATTTACATTGCTTATATGAAAAATTTTGAAAACAACTTGGTATATCCTCTGCCTAGTACGATGTTCAGTGGAGTCTGTTCTTATAGGCTTAGCCTGCACATTTTAGAAGCATTACCTCCTCTTTCGTAGACTGCAGTTTTAAAGATTGTAACATGAACTGCAGTCAGATCCTGTGCAGCTCCGGTCTTTCCCATACTAGAGCATTCAAACTTTTTTTATTATTTTTATTTTCATTTTTTTT